>JAFREQ010000071.1:562500-657500 GCA_025331565.1 Holacanthus passer | reverse complement strand
CCTGCAAAGTTCTCTGAAAAAATCCACTGCTGAAAATAATCCCCACTAAATGAACTATTTCCTCCTGTTAGAGTAACATTTGATTTGAAAAAAAAAAAACTACAGTGAGCAGCTGTTTTAGGAAATGACAGTCTTGTTAAAAACATGAATCTATATAATGTTTTTAAAGATTTACATCTTCAGTAGGAACCAATGTGCTTGGAGCTGAGAGCCGCAGACAGGAAGTCAGACAATGTCGAGAGACGGACTGACATGTTGCTGGTAATGAATCAGTCAGTCGATCAGCAGATCAGGTTTCAGGATCAGGATCAGGACATGTTTTCTGTTTCTGACATTTTATGAACGACTAGTTGCAGCATCAATGTCAGAATTATTCTTTAAAAAGTTAAAAATGTCAATACTTTGTTTATAAAATGAAAGCACCGTCACTGGGGTGAGTAAAAAGTTCACTCCAGTGAAGTTTTATTCAAAAAGTAAAACTGCCATCATTTAAAAACTTGTTTAAATTGAAAGTTAATTTTTCTACAAAATAAAGCTTCTGGTTTAATGATTCTGTTTAAAACATCCCTGACTGAGTAAAAAAAAAATGGCTTGTGGGAGTGGACCTTTACTTCACCTCCGAAGACCAGAATCTGACAAAAATCCGCCTCCGAAATTAACAGAGAGAAGAAAAGAGGCCGAGCAGCTGCTGAGTCCTGATCCATTTTTAATCTACAACCGCCGGTCTGAAAATTTGTTAATGAGATTTGGGAGTTTCAAGAGTCCACTGTGAGAGTGTGCGGGTGTGTGTGTGTGTGTGTGTGTGTTGTCATTCAACTGAAAACAGATAAAGTGACAGAGAGAGACACTGTCGAGGTGGAGAGACAATAGGTGACAACAGGGAGATGAATAGACCGACGACACACCTGGAAGCCACGTGAACTGTCAGTGTCATCATGGTAACAGGGAGGGAGTCGAGACGTGTTCGGGCAGGCAGGGAGGTGAATACCTCACACACACACACACACACCCCCTCTCATCTGTGTTTGCATTACACTTTGCATACAGCCTGAGGTCATGCAGTGAAGTGTTTCTGTGACAACCATGTCTCTCTGTGTGTGTGTGTGTGTGTGTGTGTGAGACAGGTAAAATCTCCATCCTACCCTCTCTGTTCCCGCGTCCTCCATCATGGCGTCGGTCCGCCCTGCGGCTCGTTATGTGTTGTTGCGGGTGGCCGAGCAGCCAATGGAGCGATCCCGGCAAACTAATAAATAAACACATGGAGAGTCAGCGTGCTGCTGCAGGGGCTGCTGGGTAGTTTGGTCTGACTGATCCACGGCGTGGACCGACTGCTGATCTTCACACTGTGTTCATTTGTCTGCCTGAAATCCCCAAATACTGCTGGAGTTCAGCTTTCTCTGCAGATGAAACACATTTTAAGGAATTTACTGAGAAAAGATGATATTTCAGTAAATATTATTGAAAACAGCGTTTAATTGCAGAGATCATTTAGTTTTTACAGGCAGCACAAAGCACAGACTGAACACTCAGACAGGTGATCACACCTGTGTTGCCAGAGAGAACAAACAGTCACGTCTGAATGGACCTGGAAGGAAGTGGACACTCATAACAGTTTGTCTTTGCCCTTTATGCTGATGTAGTTTCTGAAATGTCAGAGAAACATTTGAAAAAACAGGGTAAATATTGGCTGGAGAGACAGAGATAGAGATTTTTCAAAATATATTTTAATGTATTTTGTCAAAATATAGCTTAACACTGCTGACATTGTTTTGGGACACTTCAAAGCTTGAGAGAAACAGTCAGAGAAACTGTTTGTTAAAAGAGACAGCAATAAATAAAACAACCCCGACAATGAAAACTAAAAGAGAGAAAGAAAAAGTAAGAATAAAATCTGATTCCTGTCTCAGCCACCTGCTCTTCTATTGGTCAGATCCAAACTCACTCATGAGATGATCTAGTACTCCCCGGTCAAGCTGACCAATCAGAGAGCCTGGATCTGTTCGGGAGGCGGTCGCTGAACTGTTTCCAGAAGATTATTTTCAAATTCTTCCAGTTTTCATTTAAAATTCACCCATTTTGATGCGGGCAGTTCAGTAATTATCAGTTTTTTTTGGTTCTGTCCAACGTGCTTGTTTTTTTTGGCCGTGAACAACAACATAGACTGAATGTTAGCAGCAAAATTTGGACAAACCAAGAGAAAAGATCCAGAAGACTGAAGACTGACGCTAACGTTGCTGTAACGGTGAGTGAATGCAGCTCCGTCTGTCCTGATGCTTAGCAGGTTGACAAGATTGTTAGCATGTTAGTTAGCAGGTTACTTGTTTATTTAGCAGGTGATTGGGTTAGTTAGCAGTTTTATTTGCTCATTAACTAACATCTGTCTAACCCAAACACCGAGGAACCTGCTGACGAACCTCATAGCTAAACAACTAACATTATAACATTAAAGCTAGCTAGCACGTGAGTTGGTTGGTTAGCATGCTAGTTGGTTAGCTATGACGTTAGCTAGTTAGCATATTAGTTACCATGTTAGCTGGCCATTTGGCGGGTTAGTTAGATAAGATAAGATAAGATAAGATAAGATGGCTTTTATTGATTCCCCTCAGGGGAAATTCACTTGTTACAGCAGCTCGCAGAACAGGCAGATTTAAGTACATTTAAGTGGCTAAGTTAGAAATAAAGCAACAATAACAAAAAATAAAGTGGCATAAATAGAAACAACTAGAAAAAGTAGAAGCAGTATTTGTGAGGTATTTACACTATGTAGCCCGTTTTTTCCTTGTTAATTGACATCCAGAAGTATTTGACATACTATATCCATATGAGAATGAAGATGCTGTAGATGCTATTGCACAGAAATGTCTATGGTATTGCACAGACAGTGGGATAAATTCCTACAGTTAGCTCAGAGTTTAGCTAGTTTGTTAGCAGGCAAGATGGTTAGGGACCTGGTTAGTTACAGGTAGTTGGTTGTTAACAAGTGATTTGGCTAGATAGCAGGTTGGTTAGTTGGTGAGCAAGTTGTTTGGCTTGTTAGCATATTAGGCACCATGCTAGTTGGAGGATTAGTGGACTGTTAAGTGCTTTAGGTGGTTATCTAGCTTGGTGGCATGTTAGTTAGCAGTTGAGTTTGTAAAGGGACTGTTTAGTAGGTTAGCCTGCCTTTCTGCGATGACGCTGGGCGTTAACATAGTGTCTCTGCTCATTAATTCACAGGTGAGTTGGTGAGTTACCAGGTTTGATGGTTATCCAGCCAGGTCGCTGGTTCGCGAGTGGGTGAATTGCTTAGTAAGCAGCTAGTTAGTGAGTAGGTTAGCATGTTAGATATTGCCTTAGTTAGCTTTAGTTATTAAACTAGCTAGTTGTAAACATACTTTCTCTGCTGTTGTAAGAAACATGAGCTGGTTAACAGGTTAGTTGGTTCACTAGCAGGATAGTTAGCAGGTTAATGGGTCAGTTAGCAGTTAAGTTGGGTAGTTTGCAGGTTAGTGTGCTGCTGTAAACACGCTGCTGACTTTAATGCACTTCAGTAACTGACTGTCCTGCAGCTTCACACAACATTAATAGACATACAAACTCACTTTAGACTGTGTGTGTGTGTGTGTGTCTGTATGTGTGTGTGTATATACTTTAGCGCAGCGATTAGCTTTGCTATGAGTGCTGCCTTGGAGAACTACTGAGTGGGTTTAGCACAGGAGAAGCACACTGAGGCTGGAATTAACTAGCTTTACTTTATTGTGTGTGTGTGTGTGTGTGTGTGTGTGTGTGTGTGTGTGTGTGTGTGTCAGGCTGGAGGAGGGATGCCACACTAAATTGGCAAAATGAGGTGTAAATGTCTTGAGGCAGATGAGCTGCCTTTAGTGAGTGCAGCACTGAATATTTCACCAGCAGCTTCAGGAAAGCTGGTGTGTGTAGTTCTGTGTGTGTGTGTGTGTGTGTGTGACTCTGTATTCTTGTGTGTGCGTGTGTGTGTGCATGCTTGGCAGCCACAGCCAATCATCGTCCATCATTCAGTTTTGGTTCTGACAGCTGGAAGAGGCAGAAAGTCCCTAAACGCCTCAGAGAAACACTTAACTGCCTCCACTGCTGCTCAGGCGAGTGTGTGTGTGGGTCTGTATGTGTGTGTGTGTGTATGTGTTGACATTAGAGGTGAATTGTACAGAGTGTAATCGTCTCATTATATTCAGTAATCATCCGCAGCCTGATGTGCTGCTGGATCTACTGACGGCTTTTAATACCTGAGTTGCACCTGAGCTGCTGCTTGACCTTTGCCCTCCCTGACAGAGAGGTTAGAGGACAACATCCTTGGTTTGACCTTTGACTTCTGGACGTTTGGACCTTTCTGTTTTTATTTGACAGACAAGCTTGACAAAATTAGAAAATGGGTGGAAAAGATGGAAACGGATCACAGAACACTTGACAAAGACAAAATTGAAAAGTTACTAATCAAGCAGTTTTTATTTTCATTCTGCCCAAAGATACGGAGGAATAATAATATTGTATTTTCATAGCTGTATAGAATATTATGGTGTAGTAGTGTAATAGTTTTTTCAACAGTCTAATTAGCATTCCAGCCCTCTGGATATATAGGGAAAGAATATAATATTCTTATAATATTCCAGTGTTATTTTTTGTGCCACATGGCTTCATAATCTTTCTGGATTAATAAGGAATTAAATTAACTTCGAATAATAAACCCAGTTGGATTTCCTACTGTAAAAGCCTGTGATATTCTTGTTTGAATCAAACCAACCTTTAGATCAGGATTCCCACACTTGGGCCTCAAAATGACAAATGTTCCAAATGTGATGCATTTAATTTAAAATCAGGTTTCAGTTCGTCAACGACTTTGGTGTTTTGTTTGGATTGAAGCAGGGTGTCACATGCGTCAGTCTGACTGCTGCTCTCTGCGAAGAGAGGAAGCCGAAAGAGGAGGAAGAACAGCGGATTTAAATAAGTTAGAAGTTAGCAGCGTGCCTGATTAACTTTAAATGAGCTCTGGTTTCAGGGCGGCACACACACACACACCCACACACCCACCCACACACACTCTGTCATCAGCTCCTCTTCCTCTCCTCCTTCATCATTGTCACTCTCAGGGTCTCAGGAATGTTTGTTCATCTTTTGTCTGGGTGCTGTGACCTGCGACCTTTGACCTCTGGGCCGTCAGCCAGGTGTGATGTTGTTGAGCTGAAGATGAGAGATGCTGGAATGTAAAAAATCTCTGCTGGTTTGTGTTCTGGTTTGATCTCGCACTGGCAGTCATACATTTTTTATAAAACATGTACTTTAAAATGTATAAAAATGTTATCAAAGTGCTGAAACAACATGCAGCTGGACTCCCTACTGTTCCTCCAGCTTTCGTATGGGATGAAAGATTGACATGTGTTTCACAGTTGGCAAAAACAACAGAACCACTCAGAGCTTTGTAGGCGAGATTAAAGGGGAACAACACCGATTTTACACATCAAGGTGTGTTTCCAGGTGTTGCGGAGAACGATTGTGGAGAAAGTTGTTAGTTTCTCCGGGGGGAGCTGTGTGAAGTCTGATAAACTGACTCAAGTGATGTCACTTGAGTCAGTCAGTCAAACTGAAACAAATCTGTTGGTGTGGAGTTAGAAAGAAATGAGCTGACTGCTGAGTAGCAGCTAATATAGGTGTGTTATGCTAGTCATAACATAACATCATGTTATGCTAGTCATAACACACCTGAATCTCAAACCAGACTGTGGGCACTCAGGATGCATTATGGGTAATGTAGGCAGCAGGAAGAACAATGTGTAGAATAAAAAAGACCGTATCCGGTTCTGCTCCATCAATTTTGATCGTTTTTAAACTGTCCATCGTCGGTCTGACAGTGTTGTAGGAGTGTGATGATAAATCTGTGGCGTACTCTGAAAAATCTAGACTTAATGTTCCTCGAGCAAAGGCGATAAAATTTGGGTTGAAAAATTGTCACAAAAATGGCTAAAAGCAGGTTTTTGTACAACGAAACTGACACAAAGCTTCAAACACTCTATCAACTGAAAGTGATGTTGATGGGTTGGATATGTCACTCTGCTGATTGGTTGGAGCAAAATACCTAGTATGTAGTGTTTGTGATCACGATGAAAAATCAAGTAAAAGACACTTCAAATAGAAACTCAGTCTGTTTTTCAGGCTGAGATTATTGTGGGGCCAGTTTACCACCAGGAGTTAATAGTTTGTTGGTCATTTAATTGCAGCTTCCTGGTGAGAAGCTCAGAAATATTTGACTCTATGTGTTGATGAGAAGCGTCTGTAATGGATTGTGGGAGGCCGAGGACCAAAGGATTAAGATTTCCTTCAGGATGAGCCTGTCTGTGTTGATGATGTGTTCTGGGATATAGCCTTGGCGTTGTGTTCTGTCAGGACGGGTGCAGCTGGCAGCCAACCAATCAGAACCTTTATTTATGACAGATGAATCTCAGATCTTAATAAAACTGAACAGCCTTTGGAGAAAAGAAATATGAAGAAAAAAGCAGTTCCTCTAAGTTATAGTGTGTATGTGTATGATTTAATTTTAAAAATGACACTACCGTGTTGCTTATTGCTGAGTGGCAAGGGAAAGATCTATTTATGGCTGTTGTCTTGTTCATACTTGTTCCTCTTCTTATTAATTATTTTCTTCCTCTTCCTCCTCCTCTCATTATCCGTCCTCTCTAATAATCACTGTGCTGTCTGTCTTTGTGAATATTGAATCTCTTCAGTAAACTGAAGGATTGATCAGTCAGACTGAGTAAACGTCGCAACGCTTTGAGCAAACGCCACCATCGATTTATCCACAGAAGAAGCCTGATGTGGGGACGTGGGTGGGGTGACTTCTTCTGTCCGCCGCCGTGACATCATCCTGCTGTGTACTTCTTCGTTCCCCGGCGTCGCCTCGTTGTTGTTGTTTCCTGGTTTTTACGTCAGCAGCAGCAGCAGCAGCAGCTCGGTGTTTGTCTGAAGAGTTCACCTCTCTGCTGTGTGGCCACTTACATTTACAATGCTAATGTATGCCTGGTGAGTGTGAGTGAGTGTGTGTGTGTGTGTGTGTGTGTGTGTGTGTACAGCAGTACAGTGTACAGTTTGGCAGTGTTCTAAGATATGATATGAAAATGTGTGTTTTTTGTACCAAGCTGCCACTGAGGACACCGACCTCATGTCCTGGGTTTTCATTCATTCATACAACAATTCAAAAGTAAATAAATAAATAAATAAACAACGCATGCCTCAGCTACAAAATGTCAAGTGATATTTGATTGATTTCAGTGGTTTCAAAGTAAAACATTTAATTTTCACTACTTTCAAGTGAGCAAAAATAAATATTCAGTTCATGACCAGCAGTTTCTTATCCCTGACAATAAACTGTAAAATAGTAGTTGGAGCTTTATGTAAGGAAATAAATGGACAGAAAATGTAATTGAGCACTAAATTAAATAAATAATACAAATTCAATTAATGGAACTATTTTAGAGACTTTTCAGGGGCACTAAGATACATCGAGGTGGTACACTGACTCAGCATTTTTCTTACTTTTTAATTTAGTTCATCTTGTTTTATTGCATTTTTTACTTCATAAGCTAGTAAAGATTTATTTATATTGCACTTTTCAAAACTAAAAGCATTTTACAAAGTTTCCTGACGTGCTGTCTAGAGGAGGTGAGCCGCCTTCACCTGAAACAAACGTCACCTTTTGTCATACATCATAAATAATCAACTCACTGTTTCAAAATAAAAGTCTAACCTTCAGGGTGAAGAACAGAGGAGCTGTTTCACACTGACAATGTTTTATATTTTATGAGCATAACTGTTGTTGAAGTGATCGTCTGCTGACTGAAGTGAACTGAAATGATCGTGACATGAGATGTGTCAGGATCTGGCTGGTTTATTACCACAGTTAAACAGTTTTAATTTTGACCTCAGGTCTGTTTTCATTGGCAACAATACGTTGATGTTATTTGTGAATGTCTGCTGTGTTTCTACTGCTGTGACATGTGAGCTTCCCCACAGTGTCTTCATTTACTACCAGAGACAGACAGACAGACAGACAGACATGCAGGCAGACAGACAGACAGACAGACAGCAGACAGGTATAGCTCATGTCAGTGTTGTCCTGGTTGATGCTGTCAGGATGACTGGAAGTAGGGCAGTGTGTGTGTGTGTGTGTGTGTGTGTGTGTTTTGTGACAGATGGTGTTTAGTTGGACTCACGTCGCTCTCACAAACACTCCGTTAAGGTCAGAGCAACAGAAACGATGCTGAATGGTAAACATTTGTTTATATCAGCAAACCACTGATGGATCCTGCTTCACTCTGTGGTTCCTGTGTTTCCCACAATGCCTTTCAGTGCTGAAACACCAGTAAGAGGGAGAATTGTTGCTTTCAGCTATTGGTTCATCAAGTTTTCTTCATAGGATAGAATAGGACACGGAGTATTATTGAATTAATGAAATCATTTTAGTGTGTTAGGTTTTGGAGGTCCACTAAAAAGCCTTTTGACCTCTCTGGACATGTTTTTATTGTTTGGGTATTTCATTGTTTACATTTGATCATTATTAATATTACTTAATGCTGTTAAAGTGCAAAGAAACCAAGTAAGTTGTGAGAAATCAAAAAGGTGAAGGCTGAGGTCACCGTTTCTTAATGGAATAGTTTGCCCTTTTGGAATAGAGACTTTGATTATATTTATATTATTTATTGGGCAACTTCAGCTCTTTTAATGAACTAAACAAACAAGATATAAGATGTTAATCACTGATCTTTAGAACTGCTGGTAAGGGATTTTGTTACCATTGGACTGAGCCAGCCAGCTGTTTCTTGTCTATGCTAAGCTAAGCTAACTAACTACTAACTGTGTGTCAGCATGACAGTAAATAAACATACTTCCCAAAAGTATTCCTCTGAAATATAAAACCAGATTGGCAGAAACAGACATCAAGATGCACAATAACTAAATAAATAACTGATACTAAAATAACATCTTAACGACTCAGACACATTTTGTGAATCTCTTTTCTAACGTAGAATCGAACAGGCGACCTGCTGCTGCTATTGATCTCTGATCAGGGAGGAACAACTGGGTTAACATGTAAACCAGGACAAGCACTCTGGACCCGAGTTTCTGGGTTACTGAGCACACATCACTCACATACACACACACGCACAGGCACACATCACTCACACACATACACACACACACACACACACACACACACACACACATTTAGAACAACACACTGGATGAGTGACACATGTTTGGGGGCCTCGAGGGGAATCTGAATATTGATTGGCCTGGAACAGTTATCCATCCATGATGAGAAACTGTGTGTGTGTGTGTGTGTGTGTGTGTGTGTGTGTGTGTGTGTGTGTGTGTGTCTGTGTCTGTGTGTGTTTGTTTTGATGAGAAGATAACACAACATCGACAGACTAATGGAGGGGAGAAAAGTGTGTGTGTTTAACAGTGAGGTATGCTGTTGCTGTTGTTGGTCGATTATCCTGCTACACGCACGCGCGCGCGTGCACACTGCAGCAGGTCAGAGCTGGTGTGTGTGAGTGTCTGAACACAGATCTGATTGAACCTTTGATGTTGTCAATCGAGCCGGCGGGCTGCGGAGACACTGAGCATGCTCAGAACTACTCTGTGTGACTGTGTGTGTGACAGATAAATGATCCGCCTGCAGCTTCCTGTTGTCCCGCTGTATAAACCTGTATTTTCAAAGCACAGAACAGAAGATTTCACTCCTGCTTTATTAAAGTTATATAATGCTGGATCTTTTCAGTCGTGACAACAACAACGAGACACTATTATTTATTTCCACAAGCACAAAAAGGTTTTTTTTAAATTTAGAATCTTAATAACTATAAGTTATAAGTAAATAAAGGGCAAGAGTAGAGGAGAAGTAGAAAGTAGCTGAAAGTGAAAATAGTGAAGTAAAGTACAAATACTTTGAAACTTCCACTGTAAAGAACAAAGCAGGGAAGCAGTTGAATGTAAATTAGAGACACCACACTCTCTTTGTACAAATACACAGTATCTGCTGGTCCGAGTGTTTTTGGGTTCTTCATCCCAACAGCTGCCTTTTATATCTGCACATATTGAGCATATTAAACTCCCACATTTCCCACTGTTTTTTGTGACTTCCTGCTAATATACATTATTCAAAGAATACATACATGTTGAGACAGCGTGCCTCATACGGGAGGCCTAAGGATGCACCAGTCCAACTTTAGTCTTTTCTGTCTGATTTATGATCTGGTACCAGTGCTCTCTTCTTTCCAAATGTACCCTCTGCATACGTCACTGCACGAGAACAGGGATGCATTAACATGCCAGTAAAACCTGTCTGAGTCAGCGGCCTGCTGAGACTGAATGAATGTAACTGACTCCCGAAACGTTGGGTTTTATAATGACATTGACGAATGAGCCACGCTCAAATCATGGCCGATACTTGATCCACTTAACAAGGTCAGTATCATCTGAACGGTGCGTCCTGACTGCAAGAGCAGCTCGACAAGGCTGAAGCTAAAGTTTCTGTTTCAGAGGGTTTTTACTTAAACTAAAATCTTCCTCTCTGGGGTCAAAGGTCGAGGCCGTGCTGCTCCTGGTGTTACGCGGCTGCACGTGGTCCTGGTTATCTCCCAGGTACCGTTGCCCGCGGCGACCAGGTGTTGGGTGATTGATGAGGGCCTTTTTATCCTGCTCATGCTAATGGACAGGAAGTGACCACCCACAACCTCTGACCTCACTGACCCCCGCAGCATGCTGGGTAACAAGCTGAGTACCTGTCACACACACAGTAACACACACACACACACAGTAGCACACTCAGTAATGAGGCGGTGAAGTCAGCAGCTCGCCTCTGCTCTCTTTCATCTTCCCCTTTCTCTCCATCCTGCTGTTTTCCCTCCCGCTCGCCCAGGAGGATTGTGGGAAGGCGATGATTTTTGGCTGAGTTTTTTTGGGCTGACCCTGAGAGGTCAGTGGAGAGGAGAGTTTTCTCCTGCACTCAGCTTCAGCAGCCTGAAGAATTTGCGTCCAGATCTGCTGCGGTGCCTTTGAGCAAAACACCAAGCACCTCCTGATGTGTTGTAGCTCCTCAAAGGTCCTAGTTCAATTTCTGGGATCAGATGTTCATTCAGCTCTCACACTGATCAGAAAAGAGACTGGATTTGTATCTGCTTTCGAGCGCATTCTGAGATTATATTTTTGCTCTGATTTGTGTCTTCAGCCTCTGTTGTCGTCCTCTGTGCAGTTACATATTGACATACTTTTATCTACAGAATGTGCATAATTTCATATGTCTATTCAAACAAAGTCTACCTTCACACATAATGAGGATGATGATGATGATGTCAGATAAAGTTTTACTTTTGGCTCTGCTGATTGTGCTGCATCACTTGTTAGCAAAAATGCTACTGGAACCCAGTGGAAGTACGATGAGCATCAGCTGAGAGAATGGAGGATGTCTGTGTTCTATGTGTGACACTAAACGACTTGTTTTTATTAGCTGTCAGCGGTGAGACTCAACAGGTAGGCAGACTGACAGCCTGTCAATCTTACAGCCGTCCAATAGCTGAAGAGGAGCTGCGATAGGAGGTGGGTGGGGCTTGATGATTAGTCTGTTCCCCAAACAAGCAGCATTAATTAACCCCGGCAGGTAAACAAGAAGGGGGGTATCTAAATACTGTGTGTGTGTGTGTGTGTGTTTGTGTGTGTGTCTATTTCACCAAACTGAATGTGAGGTCCCCTAGAAAGCTGCCTGTTAATTATCCAATTTAAACTGATGAAATTGAAACTTGAACCCCACAAATGAATTAATTAGCCTAATTGTTGCTGCCTGTGTGTGTGTAGTTTATCTGTCTCCACCATTGTGTGTGTGTCAGTCTCTCCTATTTAATGTAATGTTAATCAGCCAAACTAAATACATATTTCTGCCGAAAAACATTATTATCGAAATTGCACATGTATGGTATAATTATGAATAATAAATAAAATATATGGACTATCAGGCCAAATTACTAACTTTTAAGTCTTTGGAAGCAATTTTCTTAACAGACTGAAATAAACTGACACTAATGGCTGCCTGGAAGAAATAAAATCAGCTGGAACACCAGCTATATGACTGGAAAATGGTCAGCAGTGATGAAACATGTACATTCATTGTAGTTAATGAGAGATTAACAACGCATTGATGGGTTTCTGAGGCATTTAGGAGATGGACACAGATGTCAGCAAGCTGCTGTGACCTCGGACCTTTGCTTGGACTTTGCGTTGTTTTTTTTTTTTTTTTTATAATATATTGTGGCATCTGAGGCTACATGCGAGCGCACACACACACACACACACACATAGTTTCCCCTTCACATCCCACTGGCACATGCTCTAATGAGGTGGTAGAAGGTGACAGGGGTTAAAGGTCGCGATTCAGTTCGGTGGTCGGCTGGCGGTGACGGATTCATGTCTGTGGTGGAGGTCAAAGGTCAGCAGGCGGCAGACAGACGGGGTCAGAGGTGAAGTGGTGAGACTGTGGTACTGTACAGTGTGCACACAACGCTGAGCTGACAGTTTCTTAAAAGTCTGATTAAGTTTGCATTAATCTCTAATAGTGTTTCGTATGCAGTCGTAGTTTTAAGTATTTAGACTGTTTTCAGGCCAAAGCTCCTTGACATGGTTGAACCAGGATTAAAACATTTCAGAAGGCAATGAAAATCTGTCAATTTACAAATAAAATGGAAAGTACAGACAAAAGTATGTGGACACCTGAACATGGCTGCAGAGATTTGAACCCCTTTTTCTGATAAATCATCTTACATGTTGTAATAATGTCCTTCATCCGTATTTGAAAATGTTTTTCTTTCCTGTTTGAGTATCTGTCTGAGGAAAAAGGATGTGAGTGGTTTTTCCACACATCAGCAGTCTCTACATCCTGGTGGTGGCTGCTTTATTAGAATGAAGAGGCCCAAACCAGGAAAAAGACATTCAGAACAAATGTACATGAAAGTATGCAGGTAAAGGTGTTCACATACTTTTGGACCATAGAGAATCTCCCACCTCCAAATCCTAAAATCAGTCCACAAACTGTGTCACATTGTAGGATTTTGAGAGATACAACAGTTGGGAAGCTATAAATTGGGTGTGGGTCATCAGATCCCAGGGCCCCCAGAAAGGTTTAAACCCTCCTCATAGTGTTGAATGTGGACTGGACGGCTGGTACTGAACTCCCTTTGCTCTCTGTGGCAGTGGATATGTAGGATTTACAACACACACACACACAGAGCTGTATATCTGAGCTGTCAGTCAGAGGCCGTCTGCTGGTTTCTGTCTCTTCTGACTCAGCACATCAGCCCCTCTCTCTCTCTCTCTCTCTCTCTCTCTCTCTCTCTCTCTCTCTCTCTCTCTCTCTCTCTCTCTCTGTCCTGCAGTGTAGCTTGTGCGCCCCAGTGTCCTTGCCTAACAGTGAGCTGGGCAGTTTTCTCCAGACAGGATTGAATGAGCTGTGCTCTCAGTGAATTTGGTGCTGCCGGCATCAAACAGCAGGTCTGCTGGTTTCACGGCGTCCCCCGCCGGAGGGAGGGGCCTGTGTGAATCACACTTAGAGCAGACATGACTCAAAACATCCAGTCCACAAGCAAAGAGTTGACCAGTTTGCTTTGTCAGCTCACACTGTGGCCGTCAGTGTGCCAAATGTGATTCTTCTTCTTGGTCACAAGTTGCCATTTTACCAGTGAATTTACACAACAGATTAGATTTGGTTCTGACAGGCTGCGACTGATCTGAATATCTGAGCAGAATGTGTGAGGACAGAAAGTGACAAAACAACAATCTGAACAGCAACAATAGTTCTGCAACATGACAGGAACACAGTTTGTTCAACAAGAGAAGCAGATCACAGCACTTTGAGTCATTCATGGACCAATTGATGCAGTGAAATACCAAACAAAACCAAAATACTCATCTGAGATGTGAGCAGGTGTCTTTGATGTCACGTAACAAATCTACCGCACTTTAATCTTGTGTTTGGAAATTATCATTGGATTATTTTTCAAGAAATCCATAAATGAACTCCACACAAAGTCCTCAAGTTTTCTATTTATTGCAAAGGTTAATTTTTCCACAGATTGTGAGCTTGATTGATCTTTAATGACAGACTGAGGGCTGGTTTTGTGGCTTATTTCAAAACACAGCAGGTGTGATTTTGGCAAAGAGATAACAGACCTATTTTTTTGGCATAAACCAAAAATCCTGAGTGAGAAAAAAAACATGATCTGATTTTAAACTGTAACATTTTTTAACAGTAAGAACAACAGTGACAAAATCCTGTTGATTCCTCACAGACAGATTCATCACATTAACTTTCTTCACTAATAATAAAAACTCTGAGGACATTATTTATAGTGTAAATGTCGTGATCACACACACACACACACACACACACACGCACACACACAGATGCTTGGACATGCAAACATGAAACCACATCCAAATGAAGTCTAGCTCAGACCACATGCTGGTTTTATTTCTGACCTCCAGCGTCTGACACCAGCACCCCCCTCCTCCACCTGTCTGCCCCATTATTACCCCTCCTGCTCCCCTCCTGCAGCTACGCCCCCCTTCTTCAGACGTTAACAACCCCCTCCACCTCCCCTCCATCCAAATGGCTTCCTTTTGTGGTTAAAGTCATTTGTTTCTCAACAGGCTTCTCCTCCTCCTCTTCCTCCTCCAAGAGTCTCTGGATCTATATGTAGAGTTCATTTACAGCAGTGGTGGAAAGTAACTTAGTACAAATTTGAGATACACTTCACTTGTTTACTTCTACTCCACTACATTTGTCCTTCAGGTTTAGTTACTTTTTCGAATAGGATTACACATAAAAACATATGATCAGTCTATAAAATTACAATTCATTAAAAGATAAAACCAGATCTCCTCAAATGTCCATGAGTTGTTGATGGGACTTTTTCCCTCAAAACCTTTTAGATGGTTTCATTTAAATCCCAAAGAGATCAAATTATGTGATTTGCATATTTCACCAAAAATCAAAGATTAGAGAAAATTCTAAAATACCCCTCAGGTTGGAACCATTGGACTAAAATACAGAACTTCATTTTACTTAGTAGTAACATGAGAAATGAAATAAGTACTTCATACATAAGTATGAAGTAAGTACTACTTAAATGAAAACAGGATAAATGTTAAAATCGACTGTAAACAGTAAACTAAAGTAAAGAAAGAAGATGGATATACTTTTGCATCACGTATGCAGGGTCTGTCCTCTCTGCTCTGTGGAGCCATTTGCATTTGGCTGCAGCTCAATTTAAAAGAAGAAGAAAGAGAAAAGAAAAGGAGCAGGTGGAGGAGGATGGGGAGAGGTGGGAGTGCACTTCACTTCCTCCTCCTCCTCTTCCTCACCAGGAGACACAATGGAGACAGAAAGAGTCACATGACCAACAAAAGTGGCTGTCGGCAGGAGACAAATACTGAACAATGAGCTTTTCTTCTCTTTAATTAGTCAGATAACACATCGGCAGCTCGTCTGTAAATTCACTGTTCTGAAGCAAATGAACCTTCAAACTCTGAATTACTGTGAATCAGTTATATTTATTATCATAAGACCTGCACTGTTGCGGCTCAACATTTTTGTTGTTCAAAGGCAACAGAGGGAGGAAAAGCTCCTGTGAAATAGGTCAGAAGTCACATGTGGCATTCATGTCATATTTTACTAACTGGAACTACCAGCAGCCAGAAATGTTCGACAGCTACAACATCTCACCTGGTGGAAAGAAGTGACCAAAATCACTGCGTCTTCATTGCAAATTTCCCCACTGTGGGACGAATAAAGGTTTATCTTATCTTATCTTATCTTCATACGATCTAATATCAGAGTGACACACTGTTTGTAGTTTCACTTGTAAACAACTTGCTGCAAACATGATTTAAGAGGCTGATTTATTTTGTGGTTCAACTACAAACCAGCAGCGGGTGTAATGTTAGAATAACAGGAGAGAAGTTAAATTATTAAAGTAATCAAAGTAAAAGTATTCAAAGCAGAAAAATGTCCCTCGGTCTGTTCTACTGTTCTGTCTTCTGTCATTAGATGATTTTTCCTCCTCATTTATGTAAAAGCAGGATTTTTCCTGTTGGAGCTCATTTTGAACTATTTTGTTCAGGATTGATTCTTTTCATTCTGGATTCATCTGCTGATTATTTTCTCCATCGATCAATTGATTGTTTGCTTTGTAAAGATTTTGAGAATAGTGAGAAATGTGGTCACAATGTTGGTTTGCTCCAACCAACAGACCAAACCTCCAAATTATTACAAACACATTCAACTGAGTCAAATCATTCGAAGGAAAAGAAGCAAATCTTCACATTTGAGAACCATGAAATGTTTTTACATGAAAATGATAATGAAAGATGATGCGTGATTATGGATCAGTTCCCAGACATTAGTCCTCTTATAGACTGGTTACCTGTCCAGGTGATACCCCACCTGCCTCCAATAAGAGGCAGGTAGAGATAATAAATGTGTGAATAGATTTGTAGTCTATTAGCAAAAATCTGATCACTTTATTTTCCCAAATTTAAAACCTAATACAACAGTGATCGTCCACACGCACATCACAATAATGTAACTGTTCTCCCATCTCCACCTTCATTGTCACATGACTCAATCAAAGCATTAATATCTCATGATGTCCTTTAGCAGCACCAGTTAGCATCGCTAATGGCCGCAGAAGGCAGGGAGCTAAAAACAGCAGCAGCATTTGCATCGCTAAGCTAACGATGACGCTGAGCATTTTAATGTAAATGTTTCCGAGACCCAGAGACACATCCTCATGTTCCTGAACACACCACACACACACACACACACACTCAGCTCGTCCTGTTCTGTCCTGCTTCTATATTTAGCCGCTGTTCGATCCTCGCGCCGTGTCAAGCAGTCGATAAAATCAGCCGCTCGCCGTCGGACATCGTGTCTGAACCTGATCCCCTCCCTCACCTCACCCCCCTCTTCATCCTCTAGGAGGAAGTGGCGGCGTCCGTCCGAACACTTCCTCCTCCTCCTCTCGTCTGTCTGAACGGATGAAAAACGAGCGCCTGCTGCTCTGGATGGAGAGATATCAGTCCGCTCAGGTGTCAGAGTTTTAATATCAGCAGTCACCTTCACATCCATGATCAGTCAACAAGCAGCAGTCGGTGGTGGAGAGGTCAAAGGGCAGAGCACATCCTGTGCTGAGCCCTGAGTGATGACAAGGAGGAGAGAACAGCCAGAGTTCAACATACATTTGTTTGGTTTTGCTTTGAAGTTCATCTTTTATTTGTAATTGATATTTTTTCTTAATTTTACCACTTTTTTAGAACATTGTTTTTGTTTCTGTATCTTTTGTTTATAATGTGACTTAACATCTTCGAAATCATTGGTTCAGGCCATATTCATAATTTATTTTCTACATAGAAAAACTAAACGTACTTTAATCAGTCTTCTCACAGAGATATAATTCTTAAACCATCACTGGCTAAAGACCCTTTAGTACCTCAGAATAATACAACTTTAAATTCTCACAGAGCCATTTAATACCTCATAAAGACACTTGAAAGAGCTTTGCTGGCAGTGTCAATGTGTAAAACCATAGACAGGAATGTGAATCTCACCGCTGACGTGCTCGTATGCATGTATGTGTGTCTATGTGCACAATACAAACACAGGATCCCTCTGATGTTTTTGTCTCTGGAGGTGAAGTAATCCCAGCTATTATCACCTGCTACCTGTTAGCTTATAAACACAAATCAACAATCCAATTTCAGTGCATGAGTTTTTCAATATAATAAGATGTAATACACCATTTAATCAAGATCAGAATGAAACTGTGGACAGTGTACACAGACCAGATAGTAAGAGATTAGCAGCTCAGTGTTGGCAAACTGGTCTTTAGCTACATGCTGCTTAGAGCCCGAGCTTGAGGATTTAATTGATTTTATGAAGCAGTTTGTGTATTTTGCTCTTTGTTTTCATTCCAAAGTCTCAAAGCTGATGACAACACTGACAGTCATTTAGGTGATTTGCAGCTGAGATGTCTTTTACAACTTAGAACTTAACTTTTATGAAGGTGTTATATACCCACAAACACCTGTAACCTATAAGACTATAGGTTATAGCTGAACCCAGATCAGTTTATAGCATAACCCTGAAGAACCATTTTCAGGCCATTTTCTATGTGTTTTCACTCATTTTAAATCTTTTATCCTCCTAATGATTCTTGTCTGCCACCAGGATTGTAAAGCGCATTCTTGGAAAATTTTGACTTTAACTAAACAGGATGTGATGTCATTTCCCTGCGTCGGCTGTACTGTGATAGACGAGTCAGATGTCTGGTGATCCCACTAACCGTCCTGTGTGTCTCTGATGTCTGAGACTTGATCCACACAGAGGAACCGGCAGATTTGTCTTTAATACTATAAGACGTCCATCTCCCGCCCGCTTTTTTCCTCGAGCTTCACAAAGCCCGACTAAATCTCACCAACTCCGTTTTTTTGCCGCTTTTAGTCTGAAAAACATCCGCTGAGAGTCGACTGAGCCCATCAGAAAACTGAGAGGAGAGTTTAGATGATGACATCGACTCTGAAAAAGTCCAGAATTAGAAATATGTGCAGGATGAGAAGAGAAACAGAGTATTTCAGTTAAAACACCTTAATGCTGCGCTCGCTACGTTTCAAGCTCTGTCTTATTGCACTTAATGTAGATATTGATCATTGAGTCTGGATGGACACAGATGATTGTGTGCTAATCTAATGTAGAGTTTTGTTGTGACTGTTTAAGAAAAGCAGCTAGAGAGCAGAGAGAAGAGCTGCCGACCAAAACAAGTTAAACAAGATTAGTCAGTGGTAACAAAAAACTTCCTGCAGCTGCTTTTCGCACAAAAGCTTCTACACAGTGAACCGGTTTCTTACAACAAGATTAACAGTGTGTCCTGTGTTGTCTCCAGGATTACAGAGCTGAAGTCACACCCTTTTTAAAAGACTTTAATCCTTTGTTCCTCCAGCCTAACGAGACAGTTTTCTTTTCAGAGGGGTTTGTTCATTAGTCTTTGTGTAAATGTTTTCTGGGTTGTGCCATGTAAGCATCTTCTTTCTCTAACAAAGATAAAATGATTATTGTTTTGTTAGCGCTCAGCAGCCAGGACGAGGTTTCGGTAGCTGAGTCTCATTGGAGCCACAGTCGATAAATGCTAAGAAAAATAATCATGTCATCTTTGTTATATTGTTCAAATCTGTCCAATATTTTACATCTGAGAGGCAGCGAGGGGAGGGGACAGGGGGAGAGAGGAGTGTGTTGGCCAGGTGAGGCTGATGCAAGTCTGCAGGAGTGAGGAGAAATTTGCACCCTGATTAGTTTTCTCCTCCTGGAACTGTTCCTCTACGAGCTCCACATGTCGCTCACTTTCACACCTGTAGTACGGTTCAGATTATGAGCACTTTTAGTTGAGTTTGCAGCTCGACTCATGTCACATAAACAGGATGTCTTATATTAAGGTGGATAGTGACTGTGTGGCTTTATTTAATGAGTTGATTTAATGACTTTAATGAGAAACCGCTGTGTGATATGTGTTACATTGGTACAATCACTAGATTGATGGAGTAGATTTAACACTGGGTTGTTTGTTGTTGGTTAAATTTATGCACCAGAGTTTGGGTTGGAAAAGGCTCAAAAACCTTTTCAGTTGCTCAACATCTGGTTGTTTTCTCCCCAACCTAAACAAACCTGAATGAACTGGTTAGCTGTAAGTGCAGTAAGTATCACTGTCATCTTGTCAAACATGTCAAAATGTTGGCAATGAGGACAAAAATAAAGTATACTGTGTGTGTATATACTCTGTATTTATATACACATCCTTTCAACTGTCAGTGTGGCAGAGCAGCTGAGCAGAACCTGCTCTGCCACTTTCACTTGTGTGTATATGTCTGTTTCTGTGTGTGTGTAGTATCACCTCACACACACTGGAGTAATTAATTTTCAACATGGCTGGGTTTTCGCCGTGGCTCTGTGTGTGTGTGTGTGTGTGTGTGTGTGTGTGTGTGTGTGTGTGTGTGTGTGTGTGTGTGTGTGTGTGTGTGTGTGTGCAGTAGGGGAGGTAGCTGCCGTCAATACTAATTTGGTACGAGAGAAAACAAATGTATTTAATCCCTGGTTGTCTTGTCCTGTTTTCCTCTTCCTCCCTCCTCCTCCCTCTCTCTCCTCTCTCTTTCTCTCTGCCTCCCTCTCCTGCCTTCCACCTCACTCGCCCCTCGCTCGTCCCTCCCCACCCCTCGCGGGCCGATAGCCATTAGCGCTGCAAAGGGAATTTTAATGCAACGCTGGCTTCAGTGGGAAGGAATGAATATTTAAAACACACTCTGACTGGAGCAATAAAAGGAGAAGGACATATCCTTCATCTGGAGAGCACACACACATACTCACACACACACTCACACTCACACTCACACACACATATGCAGGAGTGTGTTTGTATGGCACACTGACTCTCTGACTGGTTCCACCAGACCAGTTGAGCTGGTCTGACTGGAGATCAGTGTGCCGCTGTGTGTTTTGTCTCTGCGCCGCGTTCACGTCCTGTCAGAGCCCGAAGATGAGAAAGGTTTCCATGGTTACGACTTGAAAGCTTTCACATCAGGCGTCACAAAACTGAAGATCGGCCTCCTGCTGCTTCTTGCGCTGCTCTCAAGTGTCCTACGCCATATTTATCCTCATCTATCTGTATTCCTAGTAGCACTGCGTCTGCGCTGTAATGTTGTAGTATTTCTTCCAAT
The DNA here is from genome assembly GCA_025331565.1 of Holacanthus passer. Lineage (NCBI taxonomy): Eukaryota > Metazoa > Chordata > Actinopteri > Pomacanthidae > Holacanthus > Holacanthus passer. Next base: position 636,692 of record JAFREQ010000071.1, on the reverse strand, counting down.
CGTGTTGCCTGTTTTTTCACTTGTTAAACAACAGCTCCACTTTTATTTTACATCCACTGAAGAACTGTGCTGCTCATGGTTTTTGTGATAATTACAGTTACCACAAGCATAATAGTTTTACTGCCTCTATTCTGGGAGACTTTATTCTTCTCCACCACGTCTCACTGGAAAATATTTTATTTATTACTTGATTACATTTATCTGAAACCTGCTGTTACTGGTTACTTTGTAGATTCATATTTTAAAAATTTACATAACAAAAAGTCCTAACATAGTGCATCATATAACATAGATATAACGAAAAAGTGATAACGTTAGTACATTACACAGCACAACAGATGGACTTGATACCTAATATATCATGTAATATATACATAATGTTAAAGAAGGCAGAGTTACACAGTGCATTTCATATAAGATATTCTTTTATTCATCCCACAACTGGGAAATTTCCAATTTCCATTTACCTGTCAATATAATAAGTGGTAAAGGCAAAAACTAGTAGAAAAGGAATAGTGCAAATTGGATAGAATAAAGTGGAAATAAAACAAAATAAATCTCTATAAGAAGGCATTAGTATAAAAATAATTTTTCAGACGGGATTGAAGAGAGGAAACTGAAGTGGCCAGCCGGAGATCCTCAGGTGGGGAGTTCCATATTGCAAAAGCCCGGTCACCTTTTTTGTGAGAAGCCAGGAACCAACAGGACGATCTCAGGTTACATAGAGGCTCATAGAGAACAAGTTAGTGACATCCAGCACCTCATGTCTGAGAGCAATATGTGACGTAACATTATCAAACATTGATGTGATGCACAGCGTTACAGTCACAGGTAACGTAACATGACGTAACAGCGACACAGTGAAATGTAAGATATCATGTAAAAGTGATGGTTTAAACTCTCTAAGAACATAATGCAGCCGTCAGACTCGGCTGCACTTGGATCAACTACAACATTAAAGCTCTGAGGTGATAACACATGAATCATTCAAGACTCTGAAAAAGAACAAGACTCAGAACGAGGACTTTTACTGTTGGTACTTGAGCACATTTTATCACCAAGACGTCTGTGAGTTAAAATGTTGAATATATGATTTCTGCTCAGACATTTGAGTATTTTTACATGGTTGTTTTGTTGAATAAGAAAAGGGCCTGAATAATTCTTTCATCGTGGTCCAGCTCCAAATAGATATCATGGTAATAGTTATATTTGATATGATGTTTTTGATATGAGTGATGCAGATATAAAGACATGTAGTCTTGAGATTTCACGTATTTCACTCAGTGCAGAAACAGACTTGTTGCAAGCAACTGTAAAGAAAATGTTTCAGTCTTTAAAGCAGCCTAAAGAGAAATTTCAAATGAGTTCAAGAGATTAAATGAATTCATTTATTCTCAGAAATGTACAATTGTTTTTGTACCTTTTTGTACAAAAGAGCACACGGAGGAGAGCAACAGGTGAGCTGAAACCAACGGCTGTTGTTATGGAAACAAGGTGCGCTGGAAAAAAAAAGTCGCCTCAGGCAGCACTTTTTCCACCGACAGACAAACTCAACCTCAGCTGCTCTGCATTCAAGACATTTGAATGCTTCTAAAAAAATCATTTGAATTTAGATTTAAAAGCAGGTTTCAAGCACCTGTGGTAGAGTGGATGAGAGAGAGAGACACTGGAGAGCAGCAGAGAGAGAGAGAGAGAGAGATGCTGAAGGTCTGAACAGGTGGTGTTTTCAGTAATTAATAAGGAAGCACACAAAGTCCAAAGATATGTCTGAGATAATTGAGAAACAGTGTCTCCATGAAATAGTCTGTCCACCAGACACAAATATTGTGGTCACAAAAGTCACATGTCAGGTTCCTGGGATGTGATGTGTTTATGGAAAAAGACGAATAGAAAAATGAATAGTTGCAGATATATTATTCTCACATTCTTTTAAACTCACAAACATTATCCTCAAACAACCAGGATGGATCAGGCTTCACTGCTTGTGTTGAGCTGTTGTGTCAGTTTTGGAAGATATCAGCGCTCACATGCTTTTTTTTATGCTTGTGTTTTGAGCTGCTATCCTCCAACAGTTTGTGTCTGACATGGCAGAGCGTGATGCCACATAAGGACATGAAGGAGTGGGAATCACTGACCCTGCAGACGACTGTGAGCCGGGGGGTCGGTGTCTCAGAAGTGGATCACAAATGACTGTAGCTCGCAAATTAGCAGATAAATCTGTGAGACCTTCAGGGCTCCTGGACAGCGTGGGTCGCAAAGATTGTGCTTGTTTTGATGAGTGAAACGTGTCAAAGTTAACAAGAGAGGATTTGGTCTTGTGTTGTGTCGGCTGTTTCGGTTTCAATTCCTTTGGAGCTCTGAATCACTGCTCGATCAGCAGATTCAAATTCAAATATTCTGGGCTGATTATCAGGCTAAAGGGAGGGTGTGAAGGGAAGTGAGTGGATTTAATGCTGCATTTGTGATGAAAAACACAGCTGTGAGTCAGGCTCATTTCAGACAGGAGGTTTATGATCTTTGTGATATGAAGAAGTTGAAGATGAGATACTGAAGGCAGGACAATGTGAGACTGATGCAGTGATACATGACGCAGCAGCAATAAATACTAATACCGTTGACATGACGGATAACACAACACAGAAGAACAGTGACACGTAACACTGCAGTGATATGTAACATACCGTAAAGTAAAAGTGACGCATGATGAAAAAATGAAAAACGACGCAGGTGTCAGGAGGTTTATGATCGGTGTGATATGATGTAGGATGAGATACTGAAGGCAGGACAACGTGAGACTCATGCACCAGAGTCGTCCTGTAAATTCTTCCTCAGTTACTCGTCTTCAGATTCTTCTTCTGTTTTTCCTTCTGTTTTTTTCTGTTTTCTGTCAGCGGGAGTGTTTGCAACAGAGCAGCACAGTTCAGTTCAGAGGAAACCTGATGTCTTGTGTTCATGTAAACATACTGACACACAAACCTGGAGCTGATGTCGGTTCCCATGAAGAGACGAGAGAGAAATGCTGTTGGACTGGATCAGAGTGTGTGTGTGTGTGTGTGTGTTTGTGTTTTCAGACTGAAACCTCAGAGCTTCACAGTTACTCATTGCAGGTCAAGGGGTTTAACTATGAGTGTGTGTGAGTGTGCGATGGTAGATAACGAAATATGTGAGACGATACCAGCGGAGAGGGGGTGTGTGTGTGTGTGTGTGCGTGTGTGTGTGTGAGACTCGTTAGTGCCCGTAGTCCTGACGAAGCTTCAGTGAAACCAGAGATCATTAGAAAATCGTTGAGGTATGAAAAAGACAATTTACAGTTTCGATTGATCTGGACTCTGGAGAGAGAGAATGTGTGTGTGTGTAAGGCGATCCCCTCCAGGTGTATTGGGTGATAGATCAGTTTTCATGCTGTGTGTTTTCCAGCCCCTGAGCTTCCTGTGCGGAAAGGAAGTCGAGCTTGAAAACGACGGCGGCTGTAAACTGATCCTGGGTCAGATTTCAGACACCCTGCTTGTACTTTGAAAGACTGCTGTCACCTTGTGCAAACACTGCAAAACACCTGGTTACACTGTCAGGGAACATGCTGAGTCCGTGTTCGTATGCTGTGCAACATGATAACATCCAAGCTAAATGTCAAATCACATCTCAAGACATATTTTAATCAATTGTATTTTTATTAGAATTAAGGATTTTTTTAATGAAATAATTATAAATGTTGTCATCTCACCATCATGCTACGTTACAAAGGACAGTCATGTGCATCTCAAAATTTAAAAAGTGTATTTAGTGGCTCTTCTGGAGCTTGCAAACTTGCAAACTAACAACATTCCCATCAGCCTCAGGTGTATAAACATTAAACAAGCTAAGCATCCTCGTGTTAGCATCATCATCGAGAACATGCATGCTGATGTTAGCGTTTAGCTCCAAGTACCACTGTGCATAATTACGGCCTCACAGAGCTGCGAGCGTGTCTGTGATGTCTTGTTACTGTACATGCTATCTGCAACTTTGCAAACATGTTAACATCAGTCAGCATGTAAACATCCAGTACTTGCATGTCAAGATAGAAGTTAGCAGTCAGCATCATAGAAGCATATGTGCTTATTGTCACAGTCTGTATAAACATGCAGACGGTTCATATTCAACACTTATTCAACTATTAACAGTCTCGTTTGCATATTAACTGATGATTAATCATCTGTCAGTCTTTTCAAGCTATATTTCATTTGCATCTACTGTAAATATTTCCAAACAGTGTCATTTGTATGATATTTAACTGTCTTAGTCTAGTGTTTGTCATGTCTATGTGTCTATGTGAGGTACAAGAAGTTAACTAACTGAAGAGCCAGAGTGTTTCACATCAATATAACCCCAGTTTCTACATCCTGATGGCTGCTGCTGTGAGAGGAAGCAGCTCCGAGTTTAAATGACAGGTGGAGCTGCCTCGCTCGCTCTCTCTCTCTCTCTCTCTCTCTCTCTCTCCGTCTTCACTCCTCGTCGTCTGTCGTTAACTGAGAGATTGAAGCTGCTTCATTAAAAGCTGCTGGATAGAGCGCTCGTTCGGCTGACTCCCTCTGCATGCTGGGAAAATCTGCTGACGGCTGAAGAAGGAGAGGAGTCGAGATGGAGAGAGAGAAGGAGAGAGAGAGGGCGTCCTACATTCATACAAACAGTGGAAAAAACAAAGAAACATGTTCCGCTCTGTTCTGGTTCACGCCGGTTCATTACTGGACTCGTTTTACGCTTCCTATCTGTCCTTCTCTTCTTTCATTTGCCCTTCTTTCCTTCCTTCCTTCCTCCTTTCCTTTGTCAGTCTGTGTTGGTCCTCCCTTCCTTCTTCTTTCCTCCATCTTTCCTTCCTAAATTCCTTCCTGGAGCTTTTACATAATATGTGACCTCAGTGGTTGAAGGGTGAGATGCCGTCGTGCTCTTTAAGGACAGACAGAGAGACAGATGGACGGACAGACAGAGAGATGGACAAATGGACAAAATCTGAGTTTAAGGAAACCAGATCTGTCCCCTGAAAAGAAAAAAACAACCCAAAACGCCATTTTAGCAGTTTCAGTTCTGACAGCTGAAACGTTAGCCTGACAGGACAACAAACTGCAAGTCAGCAAATCAGGAGGCAGCAAGTCCTCACTCTGTGTGTGTGTATGTGTGTTGTTAAATGCAGTCACATACACAAAAATGTCTCTCTCAGGCTGTTATGACTCGACAATGCTGTGACCACTGCTGTGTGTGTGTGTGTGTGTGTGTGTGGATGGAGTGCTGCTGTAATTGAATTTTACCTCTCAAAAAAGCTGTGACATGATTGTATTAGAGGAAGGATACGCTGCTGCTTGGCCTCAGAGACACGAGAGGGAATTGCACCGCAGGAACCTTACTGCAAACAGTGACATCATAAGTATGTCTGACCAATCGACGCCCTTTGTTCCACCTCAGGATGTAGAGTCATACTGAGTGATGAGATGAGATGAGATGTCTGCTCTGTACAAGAAAGATAAGAAAAGTTAAGTGTCAGAGAGGTACGTTTTGACACAGAGGTGCATTTGGTAACAATGCTGGCAGCTCCCAGGTGGGTGGAGTTTGGCAGCTGAGCTCAGGTGACCGGGTGGAAAAACACACCTTCAGTCTGTACAGCCAATGACACCGAAGTGGTTCCAGGTTGAGAGTAGAACTATAACTCAGTTTAACTCTGGTTTTTATCTCAAAACATTCCTCAAATCATCAGTAGAGACTCTCACAATTATTTTTTCATTGTATTAATGACCCCTCTGATCTTTTCTGGAACCTTCTCCATTTCATTAGCGTACCATCTGATCATCTTAATCTGACTTGCAACCTTCCGTAATATTAATCTGCATCTTGTTCGTGACCCTTCTTGTTAGTGATCGTCTCAGTCCTCCTGGTCACCTGGTCAATCATCTTCATCTTGTCAGTGACCCCCTTCACCATCACAGTTATATTCCTCCTAATCATCACAGTCCTGCCGACCGTCTCCATCTCATTAGCGACCCGCCTGACGTTGTACATCTTGTTTGAACAATAATCTCCATCTTGTTGGCGTCTCTTGAACATGTCAGAGTCATTTTGAACCAGCATCATTTCTTAGGAGTGTTTCCATCTTGTCAGTCTTCTTAATGTTTGATCAGGCTCATTTATTAGGGGTCGCATAGGAGCTGCAGTTGTTTCGTGTTATGTTTCTGACTTGATTTATGGATTTTAAAAATAGATTCTTGTATGTTGCGATGTATGGTGCGTAATGGTTTCCACTTGCTCTCTTGATGAAAAGGAAAAGACGCAGCACAGCTTCCACGTGGTTTAATAACTGAGTAACTGGCTTTGTAAGACATGTTTTGTCACTCAGGCAAACATTAGCAAAGTGGGGCACTGAAGTCACGAGCCAACCAGCACACCTCTTTACAAGACGTCACCTGATTGGGTGAAGAAAAGAATCATTGTCTGGTCCATGATGATGGCTTTTCATGTCAGTCAGTTATGTTTCATATTGTAATTCAGTGAACTGGAATTTGCTTTTCTATTAACTGACTTGATGAAGACTTGATTCACTTTTGAGATTCCAAATATTCCCACTCAAATCATTCTTACTCTAGCTCCAGTGATTTTTGTGAATCTTCGGTCTGATGGAAACTAGTTAGAAACATACCTGCTGATTTGCACTTTCTTATGGCAAGTTTTGGGGAATTTGCTCAACAATTCTGCAACATTTGGGCAGAAACATAACGACTATCGACAGCTTCAGTGTTAATCTATTTCTATCAAGTGCTGCTGCTGGCAGAGAAACTCTCTCTCTCTCTCTCTCTCTCTCTCTCTCTCTCTCTCTCTCTCTCTCTCTGTCTCTCTCTCTCTGTCTCTTAGTGTCTCTCTGTCTTTGGTGTTTAAGGTTTGAGGTAAGAGGAGCCGAGGAGGAAGTATCTCCTCCTGTACCTCCTGTAAGACGAGATGTAACACTCCCTCCTCTCCTCTCCGCTCCACGCTCCGTTAGCATCTGAGCGGTGGCTGTTTGTTAACCAACCCTGACCTGCCGCCGTTTAATCTGAGTGGAGGCGAGGAAAGACGAGGAGAGAGAGAGGAAGGCGATCACTCACTTGTCCTCGATCGTCCTCTGAGAGAAAGAGATGGAGAGAGGGAGAGAGGGAGGGAGAGAGAGAGGGAGAGAGAGAGGGAGAGAGGGGAGGTTTCGGCTAACAAGGATTGGTTTCCAGCAAAAGGACTGACCCACACACACACACACACACACACACACACACACACACACACACACCACACACTGTGCTGTTCCCACCTTGTGTCAATATGAGCCTGTTTGCACATGGTGACCTTTGACCTGGACAGCTTTACCTGCCGGGAAACAAACATATGGTCAGACAGTAGAGGAGAGTGAAGAGGAGGAGGTAGAGGAGGAGGAAGGCAGGGAGGGAGGGTGGTGGTGGTGGAGATGATTTATGAGATAAGAGGAGGTGAAGTGGAGGAGAGCGAAGAGAAAACAGAGCAATATTAAAACAGCTGCACTTCATTTACACATCTGGACGTGTGTGTGTGTGTGTGTCTGTCTGTCTGTATGTATATGTAGTGTGTGTGCATGTGTATGTATTTAGTGTGTGTGTGTGTGTGTGTGTGTCTGTCTGTATGTCTGTATGTATATGTAGTGTGTGTGCATGTGTGTGTATTTAGTGTGTGTGTTGGATATTTAATTCCCTGCATGTACAAAGAGAGATGTTTGAATGTTAAAGCGACGAGGATGAAGGTGTCATTCACAGCTCAGTGACAGAGAGAGACGTCAGTTTGTGTGTGTGTGTGTGTGTGTGTGTGTGTGTGTGTGTGTGTGTGTGTCCTGTTTGAAATTCTGCTCGTCTGTTATCTGACTCCATCCAAGAAATCCAGAGAAAGAAGGAGACACAGAAACAGAGACAGAAAGACACATTCAGTGCATTTACATTTATTCAGTTATAATGTGGTTGAATGTAACTAAGTACATTATTACTCAAGTACTGTACTCAAGTATAAATTTGAGGTACTTGTACTTGGGTATTTCTGTTTTCTGCAATTTTATATTTTCCCTCCACATCTCAGAGACAAGTATTGTACTTTTTACTCCACTACACTTATCTGACAGCTTTAGTTACTAGTTACTTTTCAGATTACAATTTTTCATCCCCTTCCTGTCCAGTGAAAACCTCATATCTCCAGCTGTAGTGAATGTCATTGTTTGTAATAAACTGAAGGATGTTTTTCTTTATGGATTGAGATATTCTCCTACTACTTAAGCTGAATATTTTACTATATAAGTACTTTTGCATTTGGTACTTGAATTAAATTTGATAAATAAGTACATTTAGCTAATAATACTTACATACTTTTACTTAAGTAAGGTTTTGAGTGCAGCACTTTTACTTGTGGTGGAGTATTTCAGTACTTTTATCTTTTTCATCTAAACGTGTGTAGTGAACCACTCGACATTCTGTTATCATTCTGATTTCTAGTAATTCTAGTTGTTGCAGGTGTCAGTGGGATTTTGAATGGACCCCAGTATTTCTCAGTTTGACTGTGTTTTTTAAACTATCCTCATTTGTCACATGATCGGCATCATCATTTGTCCCCGTCGTCTCCTTTGTTTCTCGACCTGATTGTTCTCAATCTCCGCAGTGTGAAGGTCGTGGTTTTTACCATCAATTAAACCGATGATCCTGACTATGACTAGTTTATTAGCTCTTTAACAGGTTCAGTGAATTCGCAGCACTGGAGGAACAAATGTTAAAATGGCCTCCGCCTCAGGAAGGTAAATAAATAACATTTAAGACGAGCACATCACAGAGAACATTACCCTGATCAAAGTCATAAAACCTGCATCAGATGGGACTTTTAATGTCTTTTACCAGGTGGGCGGGGCTCGCCGCTCCGGAGAGACTTTCCTTTATTTATCACTCTCTTCATCACTCCATCCGTCTCTCTTCCTCTCTGTCTGTCCGTCTCCCTGCAGCTGCCAGCTGGCGGCGGCTCTGTGGGCTCATCAATAAGACTGATTGGAGATTGATGACGGCGACTAACAGAGAGGAACCTGTCTGTCTGACAGATTATCCTCCTATAGAGAGAGACGCGGACAGACAGAGACACAGTGAGCTCTTTAATTGTGCTGCATGCAGGTAGAAACACAGCGAAATGAGCTGTTGTCGCTAAGCTAGCAGTTTCCTCCCGCTTCTAGTGTTTGTGCAAAGCTAAGCTAAAAAGATCTGTTTGTGTAGTTATTATTCAAACATCCTATAATAAAGTGATGTGTGGAGAGTTTGTTGACCAAAACTAAACCAAGACACGACAAGCTGCTTTGTGTCCAAATTATTCAGATTTGGGAAGATTTAAGTTGAATAGAAATGTAAAAATGTGTAGAGTGATTTTTGCAGGGATTAAACAAACAGATGTTAAGTTTGAGTTTTAGAGGTGCTGGTAGGTGGATTTATGCTAACATGGTAAACATAGTAAACTATTATACTTGCTAAACATCATGCTAGTATTGTCATTTTGAGTATGTTAGTGTGCTGGCATTAGCATTTAGCTAAGAGTGTTTCTTTGCTAAATGCTAATGCCAGTGTGCCAATGTTTTACTCACACAACTAGCAGCTGTGTGAGTAAGTGTGTGCTGCTAGCAACACTTACTCCTGTTATTATATCAACAAGGCAAAGTTAGCATGCTACCAAGCTAACAGATGCTAATCATCCCATCTGCAACTTTGCGAACATGTTAACATTAGCATGTCGTGGAGCATGCAAACATCAGTGTGCACACGTTAGTAAAAGTACCCATTTTAAATTCAACCGTGTTTCCCCCCAGTGTTAGCAGTTAGCTTCTTAGTAGCATATTTGCTCATTGTCAAACATGAAAACAGTTTGTATTCAGTGTGTGTAACAAACTCCTGGAGAGGTCATTGAGTACAGACTTGAAACTGACATCCATCAGCTCATCTGACTTTGGATAAGACATATAAACAAGATGTCTGAATGTCAGACTTTATATTTAACATTAAAGGGACAGAAAATTAAAAAAAAAAAAAAAAAAAATCTGGCACTGAAAGTTTCCTCCGAGCCAAACGTCCCATCACACTGAAGATTCCTCAACGAAGGAAAATCCATCAACCGCTGCGAGTGTGTGACCTGAGCAGACTGCTGAGTGTGTGTGTGTGTGTGTGGTGTGTGTGTGTAGCAGTATGGCTAACAAAAGGCGCAGCAGAGAGCCATTAGGGAGAGAGAAGTTAACGAGCTCCATAAAGATGGAGGGAGGAAGTTATTGACTGCCATTTGTCTCTGTTGGTATGTGTGGCAGTGTGTATGTGTGTGTCAGTTTGTGTGTGTGTGTGTCTCATAGTGTGTCACTGTGTTATGAGTGTGTGGTCTTTTGTTTGAGGGTAAACAAAGCCAGAGGTCGCACTCGTCAACATGCTGCAGTACAAGGTGACAACAGAGTCCAGTTGTGTGTGTGTGTGTGTGTGTGTTTGTACAGCTGGTGTGATTGACAGGTTGAGTAGTTTCATGGGAAAGGCACTGTGGTAATATGAGGTCATTTGCTGAAAATTTCCGGATCAGGCTCAAACCATGATGTCACAGTCACATGGTTCACATAAAGAAACAAACACAGTTGCGTTCACTTGCTGTTGGATTGCAGGAAATGTGATAATCGAAAAGAAAAATAGCCAAACCAGCTAGTGAGAAAGAAAATGTGTAATTTGGTGATACAGGAAAAATGGAGACAAAGTTCGGAGTTATTTGAGTTGTGTCAAGTTTAGAAGCAGTTGTTTATTTCCAGAGGAATTTCCTTCAAATAAAAGCTCCACTTAAACCTCAGTAAATATTCATTTATTGGAAACTATTCTCCAAATATGTTAAACTGTGTTCTTGTCTGAAGATAAAATTCACATTATTGCATGTTTAGCTGACCTTCTGTGTACCAACTAAAAGGTTCTTTAAGTTATATGAACGGTTCAATCAATTAACTGGAACTGTGCCAGTTGAACTCTGCCTCTGCTCTGTGTAATTAATATTAAATTACAGATACCTCCTCAGGAAACATCCTATGAATTTACAGTGTGTTTCTGAGAAAGAGCTGCAGCCAGTGTTACCAGGATTTTTTTTTTTTAATTGATTTGAAATTCATTTTGTTGTTTCTCTTGCTATGTGTATTGAACATATGAAGACAATCTCTTCTCATATGTGAAAACCGACTTGGCAATAAACCTGATTCTGATTCAGGTTCCCTCATGTTGACTGACTCTGTGTTGGATTTAAAAAAGTCAGCTGGTTCGTGCAGTTGCTGTTTCTTTGAATGATAAGAGTTTGAGGCTATGAAAGACCCCCGAACACACACTCTCTCTCTCTCTCTCTCTCTCTCTCTCTCTCTCTCTCTCTCTCTCTCTCTCTCTCACACACACACACACACACACACACACACACACACACACAATACACACACTTCAAGGGATTCCCCTGCAGCAGGACAGGGAGCGCTTGTTTTTTCCTCCTCCGGCTCTCTGTTGCATCTCATCCATTGTTGTCTAGTTCCTTCCTGTGTGTGTATATACATATGTTAGCATACGTGTGTGTGGGGGACGTCTTCCCTGGGGGATGCCTTTAACAGTCGGACCACAGCCCACACACTTCCTGGCTTTGACATGCATCACTGGACAGGAAGTGCTGACATCACTTCCTGTCTGTATAATGCTGTAAAGGTGAGCTGAGATCTTAAAGAGAGGATGAAACTCTTTCCAGGAAGTAGACACATCCTGCCACTGAAGAAAGAATCTGGAATAGAGCTGACGCCATTAGTTGATTAATTGATAAGTCAATTAAATATTTAGATCATATATGAGACAAAAATGACAAACATTTCCTGCTTTTCTCTGTTTGATATACTGTTCAATCGATCAAAACAAGATATCAAAAAGTCACATGTACTTAACACTTCAGTTTGAGAGAAAAGAACAATTTTGCAATCTATTGTCTCTTTCTACTGAGGATGTAAAGCTATAAAAAATACATCAAAAATATATGGTCTTATTTTTAAAAAATAGTTCATTAATTTCCTCAAACAGCTGCTCACTGTAATTTTTAACAAATTTTACTCAAAGAGGAAATAGTTCATTAGTTGGGGACTATTTTCAGCGGCGGATGAATCCACATTTGGTCTCTAGTGAGTGTTTGTGTTTGTGGGATTGAGTCCAGATAAACTACAGTGTGTGAGTTGATGGTGATGAAGGAACAGTGAGGCTCGGTGATGTGGTTTTAATGGAGCTCTGTGGCTCAGAGGAAGAAGATAGATCAGGCTGTGATACACACAAAATCCTTTTTAGGAGACAAATTCACTGTTAGTTTGAGTCTGAACATGAGGTTTGTTGACAATAAGAAAATATGGAATTTTATATAATAATAGTCAGTCAAAAGAGAATCAACCCAGATATGGACAGAGAATATCAACAGATAATGAATGTATGAATGGTAAAGTATCGTAAAACACAGCTGTCATAGTATAAAATATGTCTTCATAGGATAAATTATATTTGTTGACAAATACTGTACATTAATACACACAGTAAATGTCCTTATATCTGTATACAAATACATTATGATGTTACAAACCCATGATGAAAACAGCTGCTGCAGAGCGTTCAGCGTCTCTGAGAGGAAAGACAAACGTTTTCAAATTAAAACAAACCGCTGACCTTTAGGAGAGCGAGCTAGAGAGGTGTGGCTCTGCTTTGAATCTCTGCAGCTGAACCCCCACTCACACACACACACACACTCACACTCACACACACACACACACACACACACACACACACACACACACACGCACACACACACACTCTTGTATGTCTGACTGTCAGATCAGCTGCTGTGTGCTCCTGCTGGTTTTGGGGGGTTAATGACTTTTCCCATGTGGACAGACACAGTTTGGCTTTTAGCCGCTTCTCACTTTTTACTGCTACATCCTGCTTGTACACTGTGAGTGTGTGTGAGAGTGTGTTTGTGTTCTTGTGTCAGCACTGCTTCAGTAAAATGTGTGTGTGTGTGTGTATTTTGTGCATGCAGGTGATTTATCTAAGTCAGAGCTCGCTCGGCCGACCACCGCAGTTGAATCCTAATTCTCTCCTTCGCTCTCTCTCTCTCCTGTCAAAGAGCTGCTGTTCATTCAGAGTAAGGACGATGGGCCGTTCGAGGAAGGCTGGCCCTCCTTCTTTCCTTTCCTTCCATCCGTCCTTCTGTCCTTTCTTCTGTCCTTCCATCCCTCCTTCCCCCTCAGGTAGTTTTCTGTCTCCCAGAGCTTCAGTGTGTTTGCAGATTTGTGGCAATGGATGCAGATTTAGCAAAACTGTATTGTTAGATTTAATACTTTATGACACGCACACCCACACACACACGCCCACACACACCCACACACACATACGCACACACACATGCCCACACACACACCCCGCATACAATGAAGCAGAGTGTATTTTCCTGCTCACCATCTCTCGTCCTTCTTTTGTTTCCATCTGAGAAACAACATAGTGAATCACACACACTCTCTCTCTCTCTCTCTCTCTCTCACACACACACACGCATTCTCTTCCTCTGCATCTGTCTTGTATTATTTATCGGAGTCATGTCATCATTCATAAGTGATAAACTCCCAGCAGAGTCAAACAGGAAGTTGTGGGGAGCGTGGCGTCGGCTCTTTCTGCCGCTCTTTCTGCACTCGTGTCATTCCTTCCATTTAAAGCTTTGAAGCCACAACTTCTTGTTGGATCTTCTTCGTCTCCTCCCATCAACCCCCACGACCACCGGCATCCCTGGGAAATCCCCATCTGAGCCACGGTGACATTAGAGAGCAGAGGCTGAGCGACCCATCGAGGCTGTAACGAGCATTTTCTGATCAATAATTGAAGTTTCTCTCCGTTTGTTTCTGCTCAGACTGAAGAAGGAATCAAATCAGGTTCACTTCATTAATTATCAGATTCCTACTTGTGCACGACTGAAGGCCGATAACCAAAGAAACAAAAGTAGAGAACTGAAAGTCGACCTTCCGTTATTTTAAACTTGCTCTCGTTAGTGTGGTGAGAATTTGCGGTTTCACTGTCAGTCAGTTGGAGAACAGATGCTCCACGAAGGACTTCTTGTTTTGATAAACATCTCACACATAATTCTGGTCAGACTGAAAAAAACAAGTTAGTTTTGACGACTCACGCAACAAAAAACAAAAAACTTAAACGGTGGCGCTCTACGGTTGTAACTAGTAGCTCAGTATTAGATGGTATATGATGGTATAACTGATATGTAATGGCCTGGTATGATACATGGTATTGTGTGTTATGGTATGTTATATTTTAGTTTGGTATGATACTGCACGGTTTGTAATGATATTATTAATGGTATATTATTATGTATTTGTGGCATGGTAAAATATATTGCTTTATTATGATATATCATTGGTATATTATGCTATATTATGGTATGTTAGAGTGTATTATCATGGTGGTATATTGTGGGATATAAGTGGCAGGTGTTATTGAATATGGTGAGGTACTGAAGTCGTGCCGTACATTTCAGTGTGTGTGGAATCAAACTTTATGAAACGGCCAGAATATAAAACCAAGAAGTAATAAAGTGAAAGACAGATAATTCTCACAGCAGCAAACATCAGCGAGACTCTCATCAGTTTATGTTTATGTGTTTTTGTCTCTTGGTTCCCAGCAGAGGCTCCATCTTTCTGCGCTGCTCTCTGTCATTACAGCGTCTCCAGAACGCCGCCGCTTGGTTAACCACAGCATTCTCATGACTCCGCCCACTCCACCCCTCACCTCCCCACTGCCCTGAAACCACTGCTCCCAGTACCACAGACCAGTGCTGCCAAAAAACCAGTCAACACATTCCTCAGCCAGTTTGTTTTTCTGTTTATCTGTGGAGAAATAAGGGGGGAGGAAAGATGGATGAAAGGTGGGATGAGGAGAAAAACTAAAGAGGGCTGGATCGAGTGGAGGAGGAGGAGGACAGAGAAGGAAGGGGGATAAGAAAAGAGAGAGAGACTAATGCAGTCTGATGTATTAATCACAGTCAGAGGTAATTGAGAGGCCGAGCAAGGACCGGGCGAGCGAGCTGTCCTCCATCACTGTCTCATTCTCTCTCTCTCTGTAAACACTGCTACTGTACCAACTGAATATTAATGCACTGATACACTCCCTGTGTGTGTGTGTGTGTGTGTGTGTGTGTGTGTGTATGTTTTAAAGTGACTTATGGTGCATGTCCTTACAAGAGTCCATGTTGTTGTTCTTGTTGGCATCAGTGTTGGCTCAGTGAAAGTGTGTGTGTATGTGTTTGTGTGCGTGCATGTGTGTGTGTGTGTGTGTTTCTTCTTTGGCTGACACTATCACTTAGTTCATCCTCATGATTGTTAAAGGAACAGTTCAGTATTTGTAAAAGTCTGGTTAGTCGTTTTCCCCGGAGTCTGATTAGAAGATGTTTAAGTTTCTCTCAGAAGAATTGAGTATCGATGAAAACGTCAGTTGGCCGTTGTGAATTCTGGACAGAGGAGATGGTGACATGTGGTTTAATGTAATTGAGTACTGTAGTGAAGTACAAATTTGAGGTACTTATACTTAATGTAAAGATACAGAAAACTGTCTCTGTGTCTGTTCTTCTTCTGCCATTAGATGATTTTTCCTCCTCATTCATGTGAAAGCAGGATTTTTCCTGTTGGAGCTCATTTTGAACGCAGCATTATCAGTCATCGCCTATAGCACGACTGTTGGCTAACAACAAGCTGATTGCTTCACACACATACAGACATTCACACACATACAGACTGTTTGTGTTCTTATACTGGGTTAGGTCATAATGAGTGGGACAGAACATAATAAATGTTTATGCAAGAAGTATAATACTGTAATTAATGTTTAAATTTTGTTGAACACCAGGACGATGGAGTGTGTTATCGATGTTTGTCTGTTCTCAGGACACACAGCTTGAAACCAGGACGTCTGGTCTCTGTAAGAAAAGACAAAGTATCACACTGCGCTCAGCCATAAGACAATATAACATAAGAGAAAGCACATAATCATAAGACGACAAGATTAAACATTTCTATTCCAACTTGTATATCCTTTGTCGCCTTTGATGGAGCTGTGTGAACACTTTCCTCCAGCTTCCAGTGTTTGTGCTGAGCACATTCTGGGTTCATCTGTTCAGTGGACACGCAGAGATGAAACTAGCATCCATCTTCTCTCTGGATAAAATAATGCTGGACTGTTTCTTTTAACAGAGCACCTTCACCACACACACACACACACACACACACACACACACACACACACACAGACACACACACAGACACACATACAGAGAAGATAATTGGATAATAAGTTAGAGGACGTTGTGTCTCTGAATCGGTTTAATTTATTTTCCTGTTTATCATAAAGTGCTTCTCCACTCTCACTGACACGCCTCATTATTCACTCACGCAGTAATCACTAAATACACTGAAACATAAAACAATAATGATAATACATAACAGCCAATATCTATAACTTCATAAGCACTTCTAATGCAGACTAAATCTCTCTGCTTCCTCTTTATGAACCTCGGCCACGTGACCGACTGTGTTTCGGTCTCTGCAGCTTCAGTGTCTGTTGTCTGCTTGTAGTCTGGTTATAGTCTAGTTGTAGTCTGAGTATTGTCTGGTTGTAGTGTGGTTGTAGTGTGGTTGTAGTCTGGTTGTAGTCTGGTTATAGTCTGGTTGTAGTCTGGTTGTAGTCTGGTTATAGTCTGGTTGTAGTCTGGTTATAGTCTGGTTGTAGTCTGGTTGTAGTCTGGTTATAGTCTGGTTGTAGTCTGGTTGTAGTGTGGTTGTAGTCTGGTTGTAGTCTGGTTGTAGTCTGGTTATAGTCTGGTTATAGTCTGGTTGTAGTGTGGTTGTAGTCTGGTTATAGTCTGGTTATAGTCTGGTTACAGTCTGGTTGTAGTCTGGTTGTAGTGTGGTTGTAGTCTGCTTATAGTCTGGTTACAGTCTGGTTACAGTCTGGTTATAGTCTGGTTGTAGTCTGGTTACAGTCTGGTTATAGTCTGGTTGTAGTCTGGTTGCAGTCTGGTTATAGTCTGGTTGTAGTCTGGTTATAGTCTGGTTATAGTCTGGTTGTAGTGTGGTTGTAGTCTGGTTATAGTCTGGTTACAGTCTGGTTGTAGTCTGGTTGTAGTGTGGTTGTAGTCTGCTTATAGTCTGGTTACAGTCTGGTTACAGTCTGGTTATAGTCTGGTTGTAGTCTGGTTGCAGTCTGGTTATAGTCTGGTTGTAGTCTGGTTGTAGTCTGGTTATAGTCTGGTTACAGTCTGGTTACAGTCTGGTTACAGTCTGGTTGTAGTCTGCTTATAGTCTGGTTATAGTCTGGTTACAGTCTGGTTATAGTCTGGTTATAGTCTGCCTATAGTCTAGTTGTGGTCTGGCCTCCTGTGCCGAACCCTTGACCTTTCATCACTGCTTTAGTAAACACAGACTCACCTGCAGTCCATCAGTCTGTTTCTGCTGATGTAACCGTATTTCAGCCCTTTGTCTACTACTGCCTTTAAGGAAGTGCTGTGTAAATGCTAAATACTCTTGTCCATGGTTTTGTAGTTTTCTTGCTTCATTTCTTGCTTCTTCAAAGTGGTTTATCTTATTCTGACTGATAATGAACAGGTTTCCATCCAAATGTAGCGCAAATTAAAGTGAATTTGGTCCATTTTTAGGGAGTTTGTTTGATTGACAGGAGTCCCAGCTTATCACACTCTCGCCTCTTTTACCCAAACTCTGATTTCCTGGAGTCACTGACAAAGACGGCAGAATATTCTCGATTACATTCCTTCGTCTTTAATTATAACTCTCTGGTTGAGCCGTAGTGTTTGCAGCGAACCAACAAGCAATAAATCAGCTCAGAACATTTCCTACAATTCGCAGCAGAATAAAACCTCGTCTTTGTCTCTGTCCTTAAAAAAAAAAACATTGTTATTAAATTATCTGCTGGCTGACAAAACCCAGCTTCCTGTTTCTGAACAGTAAACATGTTCCTGCCTCAGACCGCAGCAAATTAACGAACGAGGTGGAGCCGTTTCTGCTGCAACTCCGACTTTAATTAAACCCACAGACGCAAACTGAGAGTCGGCTCAAAGTGAAGATATGAGGTTTTCACCCCGCAGCAGACGCACTGAGCTGCTGCCTCCACTGCCATTAAAACATCTCTATATTTTACATTAGTAACACTTTATTCTACCAGTCCTTTAATTTACGACTAATTTCAGAATAATTTTCTGGTGTCTTACTGTTAATTCTTCCAACATTTCCTGAAAAGGAACTGTGTAATTTGGTTGTAACTCCGAAGGAAAACTCAGAAAGCCTCCAGTTGGTAATTGCTCATTATATTTGAGTTTTTAGGAAATTATCTAGCAGAAGGAAATTGGAGGAATAGAAAAACTGCAAAAACTCATAACAACTGGTTTATTTCTTTCCATGAACCAAGCAAATATTTATTTGTAACTCAAGTTTATGCTCCAGAATTGGCCCTTTATTAAGCCATGAAACAGTCAGATTTATCACTCAACATTTGCAGCCACCACTCAGTCTGTCAGCCGAAATGAAAACCATCACTAACAGTCAGGAAATGAAAACTCTACATAAGAGTCTTAAATATCCGTTCTTATGGCAAATATGTGATTTAATGCTTAAACTCTGAGAAAAGATGCAAACACATGGAAATAATGCAGCTACATTGTGAGCGGTCAGTTGTTGAATCATAGCTCACATGTAATTTACAACCAGCATGAACACTTTGTGTTGAGCTGCTTACAGGCTCCCTGATAGCAATGGTACCAAATTACATAGCAATTTGCTGCAAATCGACACTTACATACCAGCCTCTCTTTCTAACACATTTGTTAGAAGTTGCAGTGAAATGTAGCATGGACATGGATTACAGGACTAAACATTACGCTGGTATCAAGACTGAGGAAAAACAAGCAGCCATTTATTTACAATCTCTACAAATAATGAGAAAAACTCCACAAATGAGAAGCAGCTCAACATTGCGTCGGTGCAGCTCTTCAAACATGTTTGAATGGAGACACAAAGGGAGGAACAAACACATTTATTCATCTCTTTCTCGTGACAACGGCACCTCAATTCATCGTAGCACAAACAAATTAAAAATGGACAAATTAGCCCAACGTTCTTCAGTATCGAACTTAATTACACTTCATTTTATCACACCATTACGACCCAATTAAATCTACGATCTGGTCTCCTCATACTCCACATAAAAGCGCTTCTGTTGCCTGTTTAAGCAGAATCGACAACTCACAGGACACAAACTCAGAGAAATAAAGTTGTATCGGTGACAGTGAATGTAGGAAAATACATTTACTCAAGTACTTAAGCACACATTCGAGTATTTCCATTTTATGCGACTGTATACTTCTACTCCATCTCAGAGGCAAATATTCTACTTTGACAACTTTAGTTACTAGTTACTTTTCAGATGACAGTTGTTTCTCCCCTTCCTGTCCAGTGAAACCATGTATCCCCAGATGTGTTGGTTTTGAATGTTTGTGATAAACTGAAGCATGAAGTTTTCCTTCATGTGTTGAGAAAATTCACCTCCTTCTGAAGCTGAATCAACTCTTTAAAAAGCCTCTTGTATCAGCTGGAAAATGCATCGACACAAAGCTGAAAACAGGCTGTTTTTCTGACTGAGCTTTGTAGAGATACGTGGTTCTCACAGGACGACCAGGCTACAAACATATATATATATATATATATATAAAACACATATATATATATATACATATATACATACACACACACACACACACACTGTTCACTTGATGGGAGTATTTTCACAGTGTGGTATTAGTACTTTTACTGAAGTAAAGGATCTGAAATACTTCTTTCACCACTGATGAAGAGAGACTGTTCATCTTCCTCTTGGCTCAGCAAATGGACAGAAATGGGGTGAAGCGAACATTTTTAATTGATGGTTTGTGCTTCAAGACAAAACTGATTCCAAACTCTTTCCTAACATTTCCAGAGCATTAGTAGGAAAGTGTCACACCCTTAAAATAGAATGTGAACTTTCCACACTCTGATAAACTAAGAGTGATTTAGGACACATTTAGCTGCAGCCAGGGAGGTCAGAATTCAAAAAATGAAGGTGTGGAAAAGGGATGTTTGATTTATGATCTGTGGTTAATTTGTGTTGCACCATGTAGATTTATCTTCACTGGAAATACTGAGAACCATTTTTACATGAAACTGGCCGATACACTGCTCGTTGTGCTGGAAGTTGACTCACACTGATAACACAATGCGAAGGAACAGGAAGGAGCTTTGTGTGTGTGTGTGTGACCTCATTTCACACCTGCTCAGTGTGCCAAAGGTGAGCTGACTGGCACTGGGAGCAGAGATACGCTGCAGGTTGGAGGCTGTTATTGTGTTGTGGATGGTTGAAGTGGCCTCAGGTGAGAGCTCAGGGCTCTGCTGGAGGGGAGGACACAGAGGGGGGGTCAGAGGACGGTCCAGGTCCTGGTCCGTCTCGGCAGGTGTTATCAGTGTTTACACGTGGAGGAGGCTCATCAGTGGTGTGCAGTGTTGTGCCTCAGAGCCTTGGAGGTGTTGGAGAGGGAAGTTTGCCATAAATTATAATGACTATTTTCTCAGCTCGCTCCTTTGTGCCCTCAATATACTTATTTCCGACCCTCATTTTAGTAATTTGTACCTTTTAATTCATTAATTAGTTCCCCAAATTAATCATCTGTAACCCTTGTATCACTAAATCCTCATGTCCTTGTCTCCTTTGCTGTGGCTCGACTGGATTCGCTCCAGTTTGATTTAGATCTTGGACTCAGATGCTTGAATTTACTGTTTGAGATTTTGGCTGTTGAACACAACACGATGCCATCCTTTACTGAAAGAGACAGCTTAGCATTTTAGCACATTTGTTTTTTTTTATTATTTATTTATTTCTTTATTTTACAAGAGTGAGATCTTCAGATGGATCTCAGTCTCATGTGATTAGCTTAGCATAAAAACTGGAAGCAGGAAGTGTAAAAATACACCTGCTAACACTTACAAAGCTCTGATTAACACCTTGGGTCTCGTTTGTTGAATACATACAGGAACAAAAGTGTAAGAACAGCTTATTTAAATGTTTTGTAGAGGAGAGAAGATATCAAAGTATCCAGTAATGCACCAGGAAAAAAAAGCATAAAGTCTGCAAAAATAGACACAATTTGTTTTGCATAATGTTGTTAATAATCTCACAGTTTATCTCGCACACTGTCTCTAGTCAATGATTTTTTTAATAACATTTCATTTTGCTTTGATTCCTGAATGATTTAATTATGTCATAAGACACCATGGACATGTTTAATCACTTCTGTTCTCCTCCTCCATTTTGTTCAACACAAATCTGTCGGGGCTGAAGTGCTTCTTCTTCATTTGTTAGTTTGGTTTGCTGCCTGTTTTATTTTCATTTTTTTTTACTCAACAGTATGTTCGATGGTTTGATTGTTCTTCTCTCTGACTGGTTTTTATTGACTGGCTGAAGACGAGTTTCTGCTCCTTCATTGTGATTCTGGAGGAACTGCTGCTGTCCTGCTGCCATCTTCCTCTCTGTCTCCCTCCTGTCTGCTGCTTCTTGTCTCTTTTGGCTAACTGCAGCAGCGTTGGCAAGCTAGCAGCTAATTCAGACTGGATGCTAATGAACTCTGGCTAGTGTCCACCTCGTTCCTGTAGAGACGTCTGTTTCGATAAAGCCCGACGGCTAACCGGCTAACGTGCCACCGGTCCACCGTCCAACACAGACAGACAGACAGACAGACAGACAGACAAACCACCTGCACCAAGTTGACTTCTAGCTGCTCATCAGACTGGAACATGCAACACAGGGGTGTTTTAAACTAGTTGCATAAATCTCTCGGCATCTTGGAAACTTAATGTATAATTCTTCTTTCTGTTCACTCATTTTAACCCATATTCCCCAACAGATGATCTATTTCCCACATAAACCCCAGGAATTTATTGTTCTGAATCATTTATAAGGAGATTCTTTCTTCATGTACTTGGTTTGATTTGTCTTTGGGACAAACCTGGTGCTTTCATTGCTCTCTATAGTCCATTTTAATTTTCTTCCTGCCAGTTTCAAAATCTCAAACCAACTTTGAAAACTCACATTTCAGTGTTTGTAGGTTCATTTCTTTTGCTGCATGGCTCTTACTCTTAATGTGCCACAATAATTCTAATTATATTATATTTAATTATATTGAGTTATATTGAGTTTCGTGTTTTATTCTTATTTTGTTAAAAGAAATGAGGGTAAGAAGTTTTTGGACACATTTAATTTCACTTAAGTAAAGTAAAGTAAAAATGACACATGAAAGATCTTCAACCACTGCACAAGTAATGGACCTACAAAACAAGACCAATGAAATGGCACACATGGAACAAAAGCTTAAAGATGTTAAAGAAAAAAAACGACATATATCACAGAAAACATGCGAATATCAGATGTTATTCATATGTCTCACAGCTGTGGGAACAAAAAAAACCTTCTGAAGTGTTCTGTGTAACACCTGAAAATCCTTTTCTGTTCACTCAATGTGTTTTAAATGATCAAAAGCATCACAGAGGGTCAGAGCAAGACCTTCAAATCATCCTCCAGCTTCAATGTCAATTCTATTTTTCTACATTTTGCTGTTTCTGGAGGGTTGAAACTTATTTAGAGAAACTGTTTTGTCAACATTTAATTCCAGTCTGGGTTTGAAATGAAAAGATGTCCGAGGTTTAACCAGCTGACTCGAGATCAGTGATCAGTGTCGGGCCTGTCTTTCCTCACTGTGTCTGTTCCATCAATTAAAAAATAACGTGATGGATTCTGCTTCAGTCGTACGTGCGGCTGCTCTGCTGAAATGTTTGCAGCAGGTTTTCCTTCCTGTTTCTGGTAAACTGTACTAAGTTAGACGTCATTAATTCCCACAATAGAAGCTCCTCACTCACCAACACAGAAACACTCGACGGGCCGCAGCGGTCCGTCAGCGTTTTACTTCCCTCTATTGTTTCCAGACAATCGACTCAACCTAAACATTCCTCATCCCCCGCTCTGCTGCGACTATTTTTACTCTGCACATACACACACGTATTGAAATACATGCATATGGACCCCCACCTCCCCCAGGCACTCATGTACACCTGCGCGCACACACACACACACACACACACACACGCACTGTGAGCTGCAGACAGACGTCCTGAGAGTCGCTGTGATTTATGACCTCCATGTATGAGAGAGGGGGAATGAGCCGTGTAGGGGTGGAAGATGGAAGTGAAGGAGAAACTCGAGCTTATAGGATGACTGACTGTGTATTCACATTCATAAAACACACACACACACACACACACACACACGTACACACAGCACATATTGTTGTTATGCTAAACGGGTCGTATTCGTCCTCGGTGCTGCAGCTGACAGTGTAATAAGAATTCATAGAAACATACAGAAAACATGTTACAGCTAATCTACTTATTCCCAATAATCCCAGATCTATTAACGCGTCCAATATGTTGTTTAATGCAGGAACATATTACAGGACTATAAACAGATGTCACACTTCTGTTGTTTACATATGTGGGTCTGTCAGATCACTGTGTGTGTGTGTGTGTGTGTGTGTGTGTGTGTGTGTGTGTGTGTGTGTGTGTGTGTGCATTGTATATACAATATAACACTGAACATGTTAACAGTTGTGATGGTTACTGACCTGGAAACATGACTTAAATCCAGCAGCAACTGTGAACAGTGGTGGAAAGTAACTAAGTAAATATACTCAAGTACTGTACATAAGTACAAATTTGATGTACTTTTACTTGACTTGAGTATTACCATTTTCTCCTACTTTATGCTTCCACTTCACTATTTTCAGAGGTACATTTGTACTTTTTACTCCACTACATTTAGATATGATACTGTTTTTCATTGCCCACATGTAGAACTGCATGTGGGCAATGAAAAATGATGAATAATGACCCTTGTCTGAAAAGAACGACAGGCTTCTATAAAGTATCTCTGGAGCTGTTATTCATTATAGTTCTCCTTGGTCTATATGAGTAGAGACGTGTCATGTGAGCTGCTGTAACCTGTTTAGATTCCTGTCTGTTGTAAAGATCATATTACTGAACAACAGTGATGGAGCAAGTATTCACATCCTTTACTGAAGTAAAAGTACTAACATCACACTGTGACAAGTAAAAGTCCTGCATCGAAAATCTTACTTATGGAAAGTATGTAAGTAGATTCAGAAAATGTAATTGAAGTATTCAAAGTATAATTACTTAGTGTAGATTTAGATCATTCTATCTTCTGTCATCAGATGGTTTTTCCTCCTCATTCATGTAAAAGCAGGATTTTTCCTGTTGGAGCTCATTTTGAACTGTTTTGTTCAGGACTGAAACTAATGATTCTTTTAATTCTGGATTCTTCTGCTGATTATTTTCTCCACCAACTGATTTTGGCATCAAAAAAGACTCAGGTATCTCAAATTTGTACTTAAGTGCAGTACTTGAGTAAATGTACTTAGTTACTTTTTATTGTGAATAATGCTTAAACCAACTGTTTTGTTACATTGCTGGTCATGATTTTCCTACCGAATCTGAATTTTATTCAACATTAGTTTCAGTCGGCAGTGGAGGTCAAAGGTTAAACTGCAGTGTGTGTTGTGTCTCTACCTTTAACTACGAAATACACACACACACGTCCACAAAGTAGTACAGAGTGAGAGGCACTCTTCATGAAAAAGGTTCCACTGATTGAGTCTTCTGTTCACTGAACTCTCTTCACTCTCTTCGCCTTTTAAATCTCGCCGTCTGTGAACAAAATTCGCAAGAGATGGATGAAAAAACCCTGTCATCTTTTTGAAGTGTGTGTGTGTGTGTGTGTGTGTGTGTGTGTGTGTGTGTGAAGAAGAAAAAAAATATAGAGACACCCCCCCACACACACACACACGCTTCCACACCCTCCTCCTCCTCCTGACCTCAGCCTTCGAATACCAACCGCCTCAGATCGACTCCATCTGTGTGTGTGAAAGTGTTGACTCTCGGTCAGACAGAAAAATTGGCAGAATAACCTCAAACCAAACGTTTCTGTGAAAACTAAAAACTTGCAGCCCTACCTTTTAAAATATGTATCTGTATAATCCGTAAACCTGCAGCTATTTTCATGGTTTTATTTACTTGGTTTAGTGTGTCTTTCAATTTTGTGTGTAGCTTTTTACATTTGGCCAGTAATTTTTTAATGTTGCCACAATACTGGCACATGGCAAAGTTTTCCCCAGTCTGTTTCCAATCTGCATCACTTTTCTTTAACAAGTTCAGGTAGCTTGTTAACGTCATAGCAGTCGTTAGTCAGTTAACAGTCATCTCCTGGCTGAAGGTTTGGCTGTGTTTGACTCATCCATCCATCCATCCATCCATCCATCTTCCATTGCTGTTAGTTGCATTTCCGCAAGTGGTTGCTTGATGGGAAAATGTGAAAAGGCATTGACTTTGATAAATGCTGTCCCTTTGCTGTGGTCACTGCCTGTTGTCTGAACAGGTTTGATTTTTGATTGAAACCATAGTTCGACTACGTGTCACGGTAAATTTGTCCATTTTAATCATATTCTTCTGTACTGTGTTAACCTTTACCCACATTTGTTAAGTCGTCAAAGTGTCATCAGGCAAATTAATTGTCTTAACTGTTTTTGAATGTCTAAACGTTGTGTATTTAGCCGTTGGTGAGCTGAGCCACACGTGTGCGTACAGTGTCTCAGGGTGTCTGACATTTGCCTCGACTCCTTCGGTCATATCACCTCAAAAATAACATGATTTGAATGTGATTTCACTGTTTCAGAAGCTGATATTTCTGAAAAGTTGAAATTGACCTGCTTGTCCCCTGAATTCACCAGACAGTTATGATCTAACATCTTCCAGCTAAAATTAGGAGGAAAAGAGATTCACACAGCAGATTTTCTGAGTCATGACTTCATACAGAAAACTGGAAATCATAGTTTCTTCTGTGTGTTTTTTTCTCCTCCGCGTTGAAGCTGGACGACAGCCGAGCAAATCAAAACCAAATCTCCTCGCTCACATCTCTCCCTCTCCGTCTTTTTTATCACTCCACCTTTCTCTCATTCTTTCATCCTCCCTCGCTCCATCCTGGAGCCAATTATAACCTTCTGCAGCATTCCTGACTGCAGGAGGAGGAGGAGGAGGAGGAGGAGGAGGAGGAGGAAGGGGGAGGTGTTTTTAGGGATTAACATACCAGAGCTGTCAGCTGGAAACCACTTCATCCCATTTTTTGCTGTTTTTCTCTGCCTCAGTTGAAGCCAAAGTTTTTTTTTCCTGCTCGTTATGAAACTTAAGAAAATAATCTTTACAGTAAATCACAATGCACACAGGTACATCAACACAACCTGGAAACAGGTACACACAATCAGTAGAAATACATGTTAAAGTATGAAAACTCACATATTTGGCACATAGAAATCCTGTCTGCACATAGAAGACGGTACAGAATTATTCTGAGTATTTAAATACAATATTCAGTAAATACAAACAAACAAAACATCTACACATTTCTACACACACTCTTTTAATGTAGTGTATGAAAATGGACTTGAACAAACACTAACTCATCTTCATCATGTGAATTTCCTCAGTGTAAAGAAAACACTTCTGCTTTGTTACACAGTTTGTCAAATGAGCGACAGTTCAGATACGCCAGCAACTCATAAATGCTCATACATACAAGAATTCAGCCACCGTGCACAATGCGACGCAGCTGCCCCCCCCGCTCGCTCTCACTGTGGGTCAGTTTGGGGGGTTTTCCTGTCCACGCGTCACCCATCAGCGCTGCGTTCACTGTTGTCAGTGAGTTTGAGCGCCGCGTGAGAGGCAGCGAGGCAGCAAATTGAAAAATACAAGCTGAAGAAGAAGATTTATTCAAGTTCGTCTCTCTGATCTCTCTTTGTGTGTGTGTGTGTGTGTGTGTGTGTGTGTCACCCCAGAGTTCATTGGATTGCTGCGTCAGTGTCTCTGTCACTGTCAGCTTTGAACACACACACCACAGAGCTGTCAGGACTGCTGCTCTGTGGTGTGTGTGTGTGTGTGTGTGTGTGTGTGTGTGTGTGTGTGTGTGTGTGTGTGTTTCCCTTCTCAACAGCACTGTAGTTTACCTGAGGACATGGCTGGTGTGTTTGCTGTTTCTGTGTGTGTGTTTGTGTGTGTGTGTGTGTGTGAGAGAGAGAGAGAGAGATGCTGGGGGTGAGTGTGCTCTAGAGTTATGGCTCCATGTGCTCTGCCAGTATAACACTAGATTTACTGGCTGAGTGATAACACACACACACACACACACACACACACACACACACACTGCAGGGCAGAGGAATGCAGGCATACGACTAAACTCTGGGAACCACATGAGAGACTCAGCTGACCTGTTTCATCTGTGTGTGTGTGTGTGTGTGTGTGTGTGTGTGTGTGTGTGCTGATGTGAGGCAGAGTGATGCTGAGTGACAGATGCAGTGATACAGCTTGTTTCTGTTGAGGGACAGAAGGAGGGACAGACTGAGCGTCAGCACATGAATGTATTATTTGTACAGTCAGGAGATACAGTAAGATTTACACCAACAACACAATGTAAATATGTGGATGCTGGTTATTGGATGAAATCTGCCCACAGCACAGAGTATCAAAAAAAAAAGAAAAGAACAGTAATGTACTGAAAGTTTGCATCAAATCTCTGGTCAGACTCATAATCTTGTTTATTTAATCTCTGATCAGACGGTTCAGAATTATTCAGATAAAGTCCTGCAGTTGTGTCTGGACAACGTTTAGAGGCTGCGTTTGATGTTATTCTGTTTTATGTTGATGTTGACAGTTGCCAAGAAAACCAACAACATGTTAGTCCGTCTCTCAACACTGTCTCACTTCCTGTTTGTGGCTCATTGGTTCCTACTGAAGATGTAAACCTTTAAAAACACCTCACAAATATATAGTTACATTTTTAAGATTCAGTAGTTTCCTCAAACAGCTGCTCACTGTATCTTTTACTAAACAGGAAGAAACAGTTCGTTAGTTGGGGACTATTTTCAGCTGCGGATGAATCCACATTTGGTCTCTAGTGAGTATTTGTGGAAGCAGGACAGTGTTTGTGGGATTGAGTCCAGATAAACTACAATATGCGAGTTCATGGTGATGAAGGAACAACAGTGAGGCTCAGTGATGAGTTTTTAATGGACTCAGAGGAAGAAGACAGATCAGACTGTGAGACACAGATGAGACTTAAAAGTGGATGTAGTTATAAACCAGTATTGTTGGTTTGACTCTGCACATGGAAGTTCCTCTACAACATTTGTCAGATGAACAAAGGCCTTTGCATTATGTAAAGTTTTTATACTGAAACTCTGGTTCATATGAAAGAGAAGTTCCTAAACAGAGAAAATATTCAAGCCTGCTGTGGAAACATTTTATGTTTAATATTTCTGTTTTAATATTTAATGTTTAACTCTGGCTTTATCTCAATCTGCCCCGACACACACACACACCCAGCATCATATGTATGTGAGTGTGTTTTGCATAGTTTCAGTGTGTCTGAGCTCTGGTGGAAGCTCATTTCCCTGCTGCGTTTTCTTCATTTGGATTCATGTGGAAACTTTACATAAAAAACACAGAGCTGCTGTTTGTGTGATGCTTCACTGCTTCTGCTGCTTTGTGACCAGTGTCCTTTATCAGCGATCAAACTCCGTATCAGTCAGAGCTTTTAGCAGTTTGAGTCACATATAGCTGCAGAGCAAGTGTTTCAATCCTTTATTCAAATTTCAGAA
This sequence comes from Holacanthus passer, assembly GCA_025331565.1. Lineage (NCBI taxonomy): Eukaryota > Metazoa > Chordata > Actinopteri > Pomacanthidae > Holacanthus > Holacanthus passer. Next base: position 607,778 of record JAFREQ010000071.1, on the reverse strand, counting down.
ATGTCATAAACCTCTTTGGAGAATCTTAAAAAGCCGCCTGATCTGGTTCCCAGTCTGAGCTCCAGCTCATCCCAGAGGTGCTGGATGGGATTCAGGTCAGGACTCAATCAAGGACCCAGTCAAGGTCTTCTTCACCAAACTGGGAAAACGAGTTCGTTCCAGAGCTGCTTTGTCCACATTGTCCTGTTGAAACAGGAAAGAAACAAACACAAAGTGTTGACACGAAGCTGAAAGAACTCTGTTGTCATCAATATCACAGTGTGTCGCAGCATTCAGACTGAGAGACAACAAGAGGACAGGGTGTCCACATACTTTTGGCTATATAATGCTTATTATGGCTTTTATTACAGTGAAACACTGATGTTCACCATCTATATACGTGTGTGTGTGTGTATGTATACAAATTTTTGTATTTATATATAGAAACACACACACACACACACACACCTGCTCAGCTCAGTACAACATGCTGCTTCTCCCAGAGAGCCAATCACTGCCTGCAGCGTCGTACTTACAACCTCCACCCAGAGAGAGAGAGACACACAGAGAGGGAGAGAGAGAGGGAGAGAGAGAGAGAGGCCTGAGAGAGCTGTTTTGGAGAGAGAGAGAGAGAGAGAGACAGAGAGGGAAAGAGAGAGGGAGAGAGAGACAGAGAGAGAGAGAGAGAGAGAGACTCTCTCTCTCTCTCTCTCTCTCTCTGAGAGAGAGAGAGAGTCTCTGTCTCTCTCTCTCTCTCTCCCTGTCTCTCTCTCTGTCTCTTTTGGCTGTCTCTCTCTCTCTCTCTCTCTCTGTCTCTCTCTCTCTCTCTCTCTCTCTCTCTCTCTCTCTCTCTCTCTCTCTCTCTCTGTCTCTGTCTCTCTCTCTCTCTCCTGTCTCTCTCTCTCTCTCTCTCTCTCTTCTCTCTTTCTGTCTCTCTCTCTCTCTTTCTCTTTCTGTCTCTCTCTCTGTCTGTCTGTCTCTGTTTCTCTCCCTCCATCTATTTTTCCACTCTTCATTCATTCTCCACTCGGATTCAACACAGTTGTGTCGAATTATCGCTGGCAGGCGCTCTTCACGTGGGCCGAGAGTGTGAATGTGTGTGTGTGTGTGTGTGTGTGTGTTTTGGTTTAAGAGTGTGTGTGCATGCATACTTGATAAGGACAGACTTTTATAAGCATGCACAATGCAGCCTCACACACTCTTATCTCCCACAGAGGGAGGTAATGAGGATCTCTCTCTCTCTCTCACACACACACACAGCACACACACACACACACACACACACACACACACACACACACACACACACACACACTCTCTCTCTCTCTCTCTCTCAGTTATCTCCCTCTCCGTGTCTCGGCTGACAAACAGCCAGCGAGGCATCGTGCGTTTCTCCTCTCGCTGGTTTTTAATCATCTCTGAACAATGTGGCCCAGTGAACGCGCCTCCTCCTCCTCTTCCTCTTCCTCTTCCTCCTCCACCACCAGGATGAGGAGCAGCAGCAGCAGGAGGAGGCCTGCTCCTTTTATCTTTCTGAACCCACAGCTGGCCTCCTCGTCCTCTTCCTCTCTCACCTCCTGCAGGAGGATGAGGAGCAGCAGCAGCAGGAGGAGGCCTGACTCTCTTATCTGTCTGAACCCAGAGCTGGCCTCCTCCTTCTCCTCCTCTGTCACCTCCTGCTTGGCAGCTTGTACATCCAGCTCCTCATCTTTTCTCCTCCTACTGCTTTTCTTTCATCATTGTCGTCTTCAGTCCTCCTTCTCCTCCCTCTATCTGCAGCTTTACTCCTCTCACCTCCTTCATGTTTTCCTGTTGTTCCTTTTTCTTCCTCCTCTTCCTCTGTTTCTACCTTACTGTCCTCTTCCCTCCTCTTTCTAATGTTATTCATCCTCCTGCTCCTTTTCTTCCAACTTACATGTACTCCTCTTCTTACTGTTCCTTCTTTTTCTACTCTTCCTCTTGTTCATCTTCCCTCACTGTTTTTCTCCTCATCTTCCGCCTCTTATTTCTCTCCCTTCGGCTTCCTCCTCTAGTGTGCAACCCTATATTCCTCCTTATGCTCCTATTTCTCTTCCTCCTGCTCCTTTTCATCCTTCTTTTTCCTCTAATCTTCTTTTTCTTCACCCTTCCACTGCTGCTCTTCTTCTGGTGTTTTCCTCCACCTCCTCCTTATTTTTATCTTCCTTCCTCTTCTTCCTCCTCCTACTGCTTGTTCCTCTTCTGCTCATCCTCATCTTGCTCTTCTTCCTCAGCTCCTTTCCTCCTGATTCCTCCACCTTCTTCTTATCATCCTTCTTTTCCTCCTCCTTCTGCTCTTTTTTGTCACTCTCTTCCTCCCTGTGCTCTTTCTCCTCCTCCTCCTCCTCCTACTTACATATCTCCTCTTCCTCTACAACCACACAGAAATGTCACACAAATATCTGTACATTCAATTTTCATTTTAAACAAAGTAAGAACGGTGGTTTCAGACGATGTATATAAGCTGAACTTGATGTTCTTTATCTCCACAAAATGTTGATAAAAATCCAAACCTAATCCTCCTTTTGTTCCTGTTGGCTTGATTTTGTCACTGACAGATTCACAGACGACACGCTGCTTCCACGCTGCAGCCATCTTGTATAAACTCTGTATTGTGCTCCATTTAAAGCCTCTTTAATTCTGCCTTTCTGCATGATGGATTCTGCAGCATATTCATGGCCTCTGTGTTTCCCTCAGCGATGGTAATGAAGGTCAGTTACTATGGATTCAAGGAAAAATGGTTCATCGTGCCTCCTTGTTTTACATAAAAGTGCGTATGTGCATTTTGCCTGAAGATGACTGAATATTCTTCAGCGGAGAAATGATCAGAAACTCTATTCAAAGTGCAGCATTAACAGTTTGCTGTTGAGGAAGGAGGCTATGATGAGCCACTTTTCCTTGAATTCTTAATTACTGTCCTTCATCATTGTTATGCTGTATTCAGTCAACACACTCATGTCCATTATATATGTTTGGAGGATTAAAACACAGAATATTAAGAGTGTAAGTGGAGGACAATATGCTGATAAGGAGGAATAATAATAACGATGAAACTTCTACAGTGTCATCATTTAATGTGTTTAATATTCATAACTTCACACAGTTGTACAATTTTCTTTTCTGTTTAGTCAATCACAAGCAAAAGTCATAGTGAGTCCATCATAAGAATCATTTTAAGCTACAACAATCAGAGCAGAACTCTAAAAATAATAATAGAATATTGATATATGAATAATAATAATATCAGTAATATGATATCAGATAATAGCAATATCATGGATTTTGTGGGTGGCTGAATTAAAACAACGGGGTTGTTTTTGGTCAGACCCAAAGAATTTGGACCAAAAAGTTTTCAAGGATTTATTAAATTGTTGGCTGTCAGACTGGTTTTCAAGGGTTTTCCATATCCTGACCTCCAATTGGACTCTTCATGGACCCACTTAGTAAACTGGACCTGAATCAGTTGAATCAGGTGATTTTAGGTCAGGTGAAGACTTTTTCTGTGAAGAGTCTTTCTTCACCACCTGAAGTCATGATGAATCATCCAAATCAATGATCCTCAATCCCTGAACGCCGTCAGTCTGCGGGTTTTCATCTCTCAAACTTCACCTCCAGCTGAAGTGGAGTCTGGTTCGAGGCCTGCTGCCTCTCTAAGGTTCAGGGTTGTGATTAGACTGAAAATAGGGCAGCGAGGAACACGGCGGTGTGCGGTCAGGCAGATGGTGGACATTTTGTCCTCCGCATGGCGGCGATCTAGAACAAGAGGACGTCCTGTGCGGGCACAAGATGGCAGCGGGCAGCTGGGCGGACGCTGAGGTGGAGGTTGTTCTGGATGTTGGTTGGTCTTTATATTCCTCCCCTCTGATCTGCTCCACTTTCCCATGGTGCAACCTGCTGAGATGGCACTTCTATTTCCAGCAAACAAACACACACACACACACACACACACACACACACACACAAGCAGAGGTACAAAAAGGACTGAAAAACCAGGGATTTTGCAGAGTGTGTGGTGTGTTTGGTGTGTTCGGGCGTGCTGGAGGTGACAGACAGGCAGGAGAGGGATCGAGACGATTTGATCCGCTTCATTTCTCCCTTCATGTATATATAGATGTGATTTATTTCCTAATGCTCACAAGCAAACAGAGCAGAGGAAGCTGGAAGCAGGAAGCAGTTATTAATAACACAAACTGCCGCACTTTGCTGCTTTTCCTAACACACACATTTAACTGTGAGACCGCTGCAGGGTCTCAGGTAGGGACGAATCTGAATATTTGGCAAATGGAAATGTTTGTTCTTTGTGAATGCGTTCTGTATTATTTGTGTTGGGAATGCAGCGGGGAGAAAAACTGGCTGTACAACGACTGAAAACCACTTCTGTCTTCTTTAAAATAAACAAACTGTTGTTTCAGCTCCAAAAATCACATATTCTTTACATCACACTTTCCAAACCGGGCTCCAGCCTCACTGAGCACTGATATAACAGGTGTTTCAACAGAGTTAAAATTACTGTTTTTCAGTGTGAACCAGATTGTAACTAAACACTGAAATATAGTTATTTCAGTGCTGTTGAGTCGAAACATATAGATATTTTTCACTTTTCCGCCAAGTTTTAACTGAGACACCAGCTGACCTGCAAACCGCGACACCAAAGCTTATGATGATAGTTGTAGTTTATTTCAGTCTGATATCAAACTAACATATGAATGTCTGTATTCTAAAATGTACACACAAGTTACATACAAATTATACTTAATTGTCAAGTTTCCTTTTTTCTGTTTGTCTAACTGGGACCATTTTTGAGGGACTGCTGGGAATCTTGTCGTATTTCAATCAGGAGATCTTTGGCTTTATGGTAATATCGAGCACTGATGTTGATGTAGATGAGATATTTCCGTGCTTCTTGGTTAGTCACCATCATCAGTCTGATGGTGCTGGTTGGATGTTAGCATCAGCGTCTGGAGGTGGAAGCAGGATGTAGATGACTGAACTGACTGTACTGTCATAGGAGATGATGATTAATGACCGATAAGAAACAAGGAATCTTTAAGGTTTGTGATTGGTTAAGGTGAACCAGGTGGGGGTTTCCTCATCCTGGTTATCAGAATGTGCTTTTGTCAGAAGATGCACAGTGAGCAAACACAGATGGAGTGAAAATGTACAACTGACAGTTTAGTGGGTTGAAACACTTGCTCACGTTACACAGCACCTCTGGCTTCATCCTAATACAAAAGGAAAATACAAATAGTGACCTCTGTGAAGATCTCTGCTGTCAGGCCTCTGCTGAGAATAGAGGCAGAACGTGTGAGCGCTCAGATGTGCTGAGAGTCCAGTTATTACGGAGCATTTGAATGTGTTTACCTGGAGAGGAGCCTGTCGCCTGAAGCACCAGGGACCTGCGCTTTTGATGCCTCCGCAGCACATTGTGTCCACACAGTTTAAAGGACAGCTCCGGTGTGGTTCGAGTTTTGTACATTTTCCATCACTGTGACATTAATTCAGGCCGTTTGTAGCGGCATGCTGCACAGTCACAGATATTTTTAAATCTGTGTAGCCGAACCTCTCAGACTGTTTTGAATGCAAAGAGCGGAGAGACGACTGGTGACCGTCATAATGCAGCAGCTATAGTTTGGCAAATGAGACAGAACATAAAGCAGTATTTTAATTATTTAACTGGTGTGGCCTGTAAGTATTAACTTGCAGCCTGATGACCAGCCGGTTGCTGGTTTGAATCCCTGCTCGACAAATATAAAATATTTTCATGAAGCGAAATAAAGCAGAGTCTTTCAGCTGCTGCTGCAAAAAAAAGCTGCTTAAAAAATTGGAGATAAAGGCATTAGAGAAGAGCTCAAACCCAGTCTGTTCCTGTGTGATGAGTGCTGATCTGCTGGTTTTACTGGTTCAGGGTCCTGACAGCGCCCAGTTGCCATGGTGATGGAGTATCTGCCGAGCCAGGGATGCTGCTCTTTATCAGCCGGGCCGGTCAGGTGTGTGTGTGCGCATGTGTGTGTGTGTGTGATTGAAATGTTTGACCGTGCATTGTGTGCCTTTGAATTAGGACACAGTTTGTTTGGCAGCACTCTGTGTATTTGCACATTATGTGTGTGTCAGAGTGTGTGTGTGAGTGAGTGGCGTCCAGCGTCCCTGCAGCTCTATAGGGAGGCTAATTGTATTTTAATTACAAAACCATCAAACATACGAGTCAGGCAGCTACCTTCCACCTCCAGAAACACACAGTAAATGGAGCAGTAAAGTGTGTGTTCAGCCCGCTGCTTTTATTAAAACAATCTGCTTCATGACAGAATCGACTCTGTGGGAGAAGAACCAAACACATGCTGGAGAATTTCACACAGAACCAACAATAAAGTCAAATCTAAAGCAGTGTGTTGTCTTCTAGATACAGAGTTATATGAGGTGAGATGTGAAATGTTAACCACTAAACACTATTAGAGTATTTTAGATATTTTGATAATTATTTTGCAGCATTTATGACATAGGACAAAAGGTTTAGTCTTTGCTAACTGACAATGAACAGTGGTGAAAAACGTTTTGAAGACGTCAGTTGTTCTTTTAAAGTTGCTGATTCATTTCTCTTCAGATTTGTGTCTGTGAAGCTGGATTTGGTTTCAGTCACAGATGGATGTCAATGTGTTCGACTGACTGTTTTTTAAATAAGATTTGATAAAAGATGAGATGAGATAATCAGATGATGTAAAATGAGATAAGATGACATGAAAGCAGCGATAGGATGAAATGAGACGAGATCTGTGGCAATGAGAGGAGAGATGACTGATCCGTGTGGTTTGAGGAGTAAAATTAAAGTAGAAAATCAAATCGGTGAGTTTGGGGAACAGAGTGCAAAGTAATGAAAGTTTTGGGAAGTGATTGTTCCAGTCGCTGTGTCTAAACGACTTCTTTAAAGTTATTTTTACAGTCTGGCTTCTACTTGATGTCTTTAATCATTTAAACTGCTTCATCTGCATCAGATCAAACTGAAAGTGATTTCTAACAAAACCATCTCATATGTTAAATTTAACTTAAAGTGTCGTCCTGAGCCTTAAATGTTTCAGAAACTAAACTAATTCGGCCTCTCTCTCTCTCCGTCTGCCAATCACAGCTCCCCCACCGTCGAGTGACCTTCTCCACGGCCAATCAGGCGCAGGACCTGCAGGACGCGTCCCAGCACAGCTACTACGACAGCGGCCTGGAGGAGTCGGAGACGCCCAGCTCCAAGTCCTCGTCGGGGCCTCGGATCGGGCCCCTGGCGCTGCCGGAGGACCACTACGAGCGGACCACACCTGACGGCAGCATCGGAGAGATGGAGCACCCGGAGAACGGTAAGACCAGGTGGAGTTTCCCCTCCCTCTACTCCTCTTTTCACCTCCTCCATCCATCAGCACACACACACTTGCACACACACACTGCAGACAATGAACACTTTCACACACACTGTTTTCATCTCACACACACACACACACACATGTCAGAATGCAGTGTGTCAGCAGGAATGTTAACGCTGTATTTTTAATCAGACTCCCACAATTCCCTGCGCTGTGTATACCTTCGTTAAAGAGGTGTGTGACCTCACAGCAGCAAAACACAATCAATATGCAACATAATCAACTCCCATGGCTTAACGAATTAACATCCCAATTATGTAAATCATACCGAGTCCAACCTTCCATCAGCTCCACTTATAGATCCACAGAGGGAGGCTAGCAGGTAGCACGCTAACACAATACACTCCCTCCGTCTTCAGCAGTTAGCATTTTGTCAGTCTGTCGTCATCATGTTAGCATGTTGATTTCTATATGTCTGCCGCTGTTTGTCAGTCACAGGACAGCAGCTCCATGAAGATAAACCACAACACACATCCATGTTCAAAGCTTCACTTCTGAACGTCTTGTTAGCGTCATGCTACTAAGACTCAACATGTTGATTCTTAAAGTTCTGACTGCTCTTTCACTAAAACAGAGAAGTGAAACTAACATGACCATGTTGATAAAAGGTGAAAACAATGCTAATGATGCTACATCATGTCAAATATTAACCAGAGTGTCTGAACACAACAGACTTTCTTTGCGTTTGAAGTGTTTGAAGCCAGTTTAGCAAGAAACAAGCTAACTGGAGTCACATGTTCACGTCTTGTGTATCATCATGATGCACATTGACTTTTATCTGTCTGTCTCCTCCACTACTGGTGCTGTTAACTTATATTTAGGCTGCTAACTTTGGTGAAAGTCAACAGACTAAAAGTTGGCAACATGTTCTAACTTTGACTTTTTCTCTACCTAATCATAAACCAGATTAGCAGGGAACCGAGTTTACATGTTAGCTTATTGTCAACTAGATGCTGACTTTAATATTTTTATCTGTTCTGAAACAGAAACAACAAAACTGAGGAGTAAAAAATGACCAACTTCATGATGAAGATGAGAAATTGTGTGAAACATTGTAAATCTTACTTCTACTTTACTTAAGACATGTTATAAAACAGATTGGTATTAAATCAGGTAGGAAGCACTGAACATGTTCTGTCATCCTTTAGCACTTACTCAAAACCCTGTTTAGCTAAAAATCCTTGAATCGTCCTAATATCACCAAACAAACAAGAATAATAAACAAAAAGACGTCAGCACCTGGACGATGTTCAGGAAATCATTTCAGAAAAGATCCTCATGTTTGGAAATTTGTTTTAGAATATTTATAGAATATAAAGCTTATGTTTTGTGTGGTTTTGTTGTACAAACCCTCTGATTCTCTTCGTTATTTCACATCCTGTCTTCCACCTACACTACAGAGATTAGATCATGATTTACAGTCGCTGTTGGCTTTTATTGTTTTACTTTTAAATTATTTTCCCTCGGCTATAAATACAGGACTTCATTTACCTGCTTTCTGGAGCCAAATGATTCATTAGACACATCTGAAAAAACCACTCCACTGTCTTTTTTACTTATGTCACTGTTAATTGTTCTGCTTCGGCTGTTAATGCCTCGTTACCACTTACGCCAATTAAACTAATTGAAGTGAAATAGCTGAAACTGGCAAAAAATAGAAAGTATGGAGAGAGAGACAGAGAGAGAGAGAGAGAGAAAGAGAGAAAGAGAGAGAGACAGACAGAGAGAGAGAGAGAGAGAGAGAGAGAGAGAGAGAGAGAGAGAGACAGACAGAGAGAGAGAGAGAGAGAGAGAGAGAGAGAGAGACAGAGAGAGAGAGAGAGAGAGAGAGAGAGAGAGAGAGACAGAGACAGAGAGAGAGAGAGAGAGAGAGAGAGAGAGACAGACAGAGAGAGAGAGAGAGACAGACAGAGACAGAGAGAAAGAGAGAGGGAGAGGGGTTCAGTGTAAATGTCATCCCCATCTTCTTTTGTGAGGGCGAGAAGACTCTCTCTCTCTCTCAACCCACAGGTCGTACGTATGCCATCTGTAAACACAATTATTCACAGCTGCTCGCACGCCCACAGGCTACTGCCACCCCGTGTGTGTGTGTGTGTGTGTGTGTGTGTGTGTGTGTGTGTGTGTGTGTGTGTGTGTGAGATAGCGATAGAGAGCAGGAGAGTGTGTAAGTGGCTGTATCTCCTCGTACACAGTGGAATGAGGTCAGGGTTATGTTGTGTGTGTGTGTCTGTGGCACTGTGAGCGGATGGTGCTGCACAATCTTCCACTTTGATGGTCAAACATGTTTTAGCTGCAGGTATTTTCCCAAGGAAGTGTGTGTGTGTGTGTGTGTGTGTGTTGTACCAGCAGAGAGGTCAACAGATTACAGCTAGCCTTCTGAGGATTAACACACTACTACAGATACACTTTACTCTCTCACTTTCTCTCCGTCTGATTCAAAATTTAAACCTTTATTGCTACAAAAAGCCGAGCACAGTCTCACAGTTCGTACTGAAAATGTTTTTCTTCCTGAAGATGACGTCTCTTTCAGCTTTTGTCTTTTTCTTTCCAGCTGTGAATTGATCATCCTTCTCTGTTGTGTCAAACCAAACTCGTTCAAAATTCCTTTTATTTTCGTCTGAATTTTTTAAATTTTCGACAACGCTTTTGTCTTTTTCAGGAGTGAACACACTCCAGACTCAAAACACTGAGTTAGTGTATCGTATGCAGATGACCATAATTGAATTTCAACACAAAATGGTGAGTCAAGCAATAATTATAGCAATAATGAAGAGCAGAATATATTTTTCCTAATGAGTTCTTTGAAGCAGTGTCTCAGCTCGGTCTGTTCGCTCGGTTTGTTCTGCCTCTTTAGCAGCCTGTTTAGTTGTGTTTTCCTCGGCTGCAGCTCGAATCGATCACTCGCTTGTGTGACTGATTGTTGATCGGTCAGATCTCAAGTGCTTCAGACAGATTGATGAAGAGCTGCAGGAACAAACTGACTGGCCTCAAACACGTTCTCTATCTGTTCCTTTAGACTGATCGTACCATTTAATCAAAGTTTATTTACCCTCAGCAGTAAGATGTGTTTGGGTTTGATTGCTACTTTCTGCTTTTAAAAATTAAATTCATCCATCTGAAAAGCAATATCCTGTGTTCTCCTTCAGAAATTGCATTAGCTGTTTCCAAACATTCAGCTTATATTATTTATCTCCTTATTTTAGAGTTAGAGAAAAATGTGCTTTTTTTGGAATTCGATTGTCTTGTTGTAAATTACAGCTCCGCCCGACCAGGCGACTGTCTCAGTGATACGGTGGCTTCTCGATGTGACACTTTGCGTTGACTGTGAGGTGGTTTTGCTGCTATTTGTGGAGATGGATTCGTTTGCACTTAAACAACATGTGACCAGATTGTGCCTGCTGGAGCCTGTGTGATCTGTTTTGTTCTTAATGCATCTTGGTTGCTTTTCCAACTGCTTTCATAGGTGGATTATCCACATATATATAGTAATATAATCTGGACATAATCCAGATATAATCTGGATGCTCATGACATGTGACACACATCACTGCTACAACACTGCTGAGAGCTCGAAGAAATCCACATGCAGGAGGTCGAGTTGCGAAATGATTTTACAGTCGAGCTTCAGAGCGGTGGATGGTCTGGTTTACCTTCATGACGTTTTTCTTCTTTCATGTTGTCCTCTTGAACTTTCCCCAACACTTTATCAAGCTGCCGTCATGTTTGAGTGTTTTTGAGATAAGAGTGAGCAGGAATGTTGTTGCCACAGTAAATACAGGCTGAACTTCAACATGCTTTCTGGAAATTGTGACGCCTTCTAGTGGATGAGGATGTAATTTAACACTGAAGAAGCCATTTAGAAGATTTTTTAAATGTCTTCAAACTTAACTTCTAAATTTAACAAAATAACTTCAAAATTCAAGCTCAGTGGTTTGTGAACGACAGAAAAACACAAGCCTTAACCTTTAAAACAGGGCTGTGTTTCGGTGTGTGTTGGCCACATTTGGCAGGTGTCTCAGTCGGTCACGCTCAGCTCTGGTGTTCACTGTTTGTGAAACTAACCAAACTGCCCACACAGACAACACAAACATATTGTCTGTGGTTTGTTCTGCAGAGCTGAGAGCACGACAGGAGCTCGGTGTGGTGAGATCTCTATCATTTCACTTCTGCTCCTCCTCCCTCTTTCATCCTGCTCTCTGTGCTGTAAATGGTCAGATAATGGATGTTAATTCCATCAACCCATCTTCACTCTGCTAATGCACCCACTTCCTGTGTGTGATGGACGGATGGAAAGAGGGACAAAACCAACCTGAGAGTGGAGCACAGAGGGAGGGAGGAGGAAGCAGTTTGTGGGATTTGATTGCATGAGTGTGTGTTTGTGGAGATGGAGAGATTGAGTGATAGAAAGAGAGAGAAAGTTAGAGGAAGGTAGGAAGGAAGGAAGCAAGGAAGGAAGGAAGGAAGGAGTGAGTGAAGGAAAGGTAGGAAATGGGAGAGAGACATAGAGATGATGGAGAGAGAGAGAGAGAGAGAGAGAGAGAGGGAGAGAGAGAGGGGAATTGCCTGACACTGATGGTTGCTGGATAACAAGCTGATTTATGAAGTGTTTGTGTGTGTGTGTGTGTGTGTGTGTGTGTGCACTCATCTCCCAAGATAAATCCACATGCAAACCTGCTGTATTTGAGTACACACGCACACACACACACACACACACACACACACACACACACATACACACAAAACTCTCAACCTCTTTATCTGCTGATTGCATCAGTCTGAGAGCTGTAGTAATCGCTACACACACACGCGCTCACACACACACACACACACGGGAGAGAGGCAAATCATCAGTGAGATATCTCAACTCTTAATCAGCCAGCAGTTTGATTTCCAGATAAAACTGTAAAAACATAGAATATGTTCAGTATGCAGGATGACGTCAGCAGCTCTCACACTGCACTTATACGTCTGTTAACACGTGTTATGTGAACAGAAATATGTGGACGATAAGAACATGCCAGATGCAGACGCTGCACATAAGCATGCTTCATTTCATAAATCTCAATATATTGAGAAATTTTTGAGCAAGCCTGATTTCCACTCCCACAGTGAGCCGTGTATTGACACGGGGCGTTTTCAGGTTAGTTTGCTCTGGTCTGAATCAGTGGATGAGTGATGTGTTTTCCTGTTCTGGTTGATTTTCTTATCATGCAGAGAAAAATTCAAGTGAAACAAAATGCATCATTTCAACATCAACAATTTGCATATAAAACCTGTTTTTACTTCAGTTACACCCAATCAAACAGGCGAGGACGATGATGCTGTATTTCAATCATTGCCATCAAGCGTCATAAAGAGAAGTACATAGACACAGAAAATGGTTAAAACACCAACTGCAGAATAATTAAAAGAATAAAACTGAGCACACAACAGACATTAACATAACATTTATAATTGTTGTTAGGTGTGAAGACAAACTGTCAGGTTGATTCATTGTTTAAGAGCACAGTGTTTCTCATTAGCTGCGGTGCTCTCAACTTTTCATTTTAAGCATTACAATCTCACATTCGACTGACTCTAGAAAATTAATGTACACGTGTAAGTGAAGTGACTGTACTTTTTTCTTTTATAAATGCTAGTTTTTGTGTAGGGAAATGATGTTTGCTATCTTAATAAATTAGTTATAACTAAAAAAGTGAGATCAAGTTATTTGATGAAAACAGAATGAACACGATATGAAAGTTTGTGTTTTTTTGGGACATGTGCAAATCAGGAAAACGAGGACACAGAGTCGGAAGAAAACTTCTCCTTTGATGTGAAACTGATGAGACAGTTTTACTTTTACAGTAAAGATGAGGAGAAAAAGACAAGACACACAGAACAACAGATAGAAAAGAAAGAAAGGAAGAAAGACAAAGAGGAGGAGAAGAGGAGGTCATGTGTTCTCCTCAGTGAAGCGTGTCGCCTCCATCTGTCTCTTCCTCTCTCCTCCTGCTCTCCAACAAGAGGCCTCTGCTCCCTGACTCCTCTCTCTCCTCCTCAGGGATCCTCACTCCCTTCTTTCCTCAGCCCTCCCCTCTCCCCCTCCATCATCTCTCCTCCTCCTCCTCCTCCTTCTCCCTCCAGTGGGTGATGATGGGGGCCAACAGTTCTCCTCCAGCCTGTCAGAAACTCCCAGGACACAACTAGATTCTCTGGAAACTCTCACACATTATTTTTAGGCTTCCTCAAACTTTTGAAGCCTTCATGTCCAAAGATTCAGAGATTTCCAGCAGCACTCACTGTTCGGCAGCTTCCAACAGTTCTCCAACAAAAATAAACTTGTCATGTTCGACATTAATGAAGCACCGAGAGAACAGAAATTACAGCAACAGATGCTGGGCTGCAAAATTTCCACTAAGCAGCTTCCTTGACGGGTTCCAGATGTTCTCCTGAGGAAGTACCAGGATGTTTTGAAGAAGTTCTATTGGTCAAAAGGTCAGTGGAAGTTTTGCTGAGTCAGTTCTAGGGTTCCTCGAGGATGTCCAAGTGGTGATGAGGGAGGTTCTAGGAGGCAGTGAGGAAGTTCAAGAGTTATTTAGGACGTCCACTGAGTGAGTTCCACGGCTCACTGAGAGGTTTCCATGGGTCATTGAGGTTTGGTGGTGTGGGGTTCCTATAGTGGTGTTTTTGAGGAGGTACTAAGGTTCAGTTAGCAAAATTAGGAGTCACTGAGGATGATCCAGAAGTCACTTGGGAGGGTTCACGGTACCATGGGTTCTTAAGGAGGTTTCACAGAGTAGGTCTGAGGGATCATCAAGAAAGTTCTGAGAGTTGTCAAAGATGTCCAGGTTTCCGAGAACGTTCCAGGGGGGATTCAGGAGGCTTCAAGGATCCTTGAGAAGGTACGTAAGAGTCACTCAGGGTATTCCAGAGGTCTTTGAAGGAGTTTTATAGGTCCAAGAGTGATTCAGGTGTTCTTCAGGATGTCCTGTTCCTCAAGGGTGTTCTATGGTCAAGGAACTGCAAAGGATCACTGACAAGCATCTAAGAGGCATTGAGAAGGTTCCAGGGTCACTGAGGAGTTTGTCTGTGTCTCTGGGAAAAATTAAGGGAACTCATTAAGGGGGTTCTTGAACACTCAGAGGGTTGAGGTCCCAGTGAAAGGAATCTCGAGATCACCAAAAAGGGTTCAGAAGTCACTAACTTTGTTCTGGGAGTCTTGCGGCAGGTTACAGGTGTTCTTGAGGATCACATGCTGTTGAGGAGGATCCAGGGGTCACTGATGAGGCTCCTGGGCTTAATGAGGTTCCAGGGTTTTATAAGCAGAGTCCAAGAGGTCACTGATTGATGATCCCAGGGTTCACTGGGTTCTGTGGGTCACTGTAGTGATTCTTCCATGAGGCCACAAGGTGTTTAAGAGGTTCTGGGGTTAGAATTCATCCCTTGAGGAGGTTTGATGGTGATGATTCAGATGTTCTCGGGGTCAGTGATGAGGTTCACAGGTTTCTATGCGTCTGACCGTTGTGTGTTTACAGTATCAACACACAACAACAACAGTCGGCTCATTTCCTGTTTTGGCTGCTGCTTACTTTGCAAAAGTCCTGACTAATCATAGAGAGATGTATGTGTTGGACACGCAGACGCACACACACTCTCTACATTCACACACTCATTAGAGCCTGTAGTGTTACACCACTTCATGCTGAGGAAAGAGGCTAAGTGTTCAAAGCCTTTCTGGGCCAAACAACACACACACACACACACACTCACGGTGTTACATAATGATGTAAGCAGCGGTCCATAGTTTTGGAAGTGGGACACTCGCTGCGAGACGGTCTGACGAAACCACGGTCCTGAGGATGTGTGTGTATGTATGTAGCTTCTTGAATGTGTGTGTTTGTAGGTTTCTTATGTATGTGTATGTATTTGTAGGTTTGTGTGTGTGTGTGTGTGTATCTGCTCCTCATTAGCCAGTAGATAAAAGGAGTGTGTGGAGCGATAGAAGAGGTGATTCCTCCCTGTGGAACCATACCTCCCTCTCTGTTTATTATTTGTATCGTTGAGTGTGTGTGAATGTGTGTGTGCATGTATGTGTGTGTGTGTGTGATGTCAAGAAGCTTTATAGTAACAGGCAGCGTTCTTTGGATGCCCTCTCTCGTCCCCAGAGAGAGGGAGAGAGAGAGAGAGAGAGAGAGTGGGAGAGAGAGAGAGAGGGAGGTGGATTTATTTTTCCAGGTCTGTTGTTTATTTGAGCTTATCTGTGGTGGCCGCTGTACACTACAGAAGGAGGTGTGTGTTTGTGTGTGTGTGTGTGTGTGTGTGTGTGTGTGTGTGTGTGTGTTGTGTGTGTGTGTGTGTGTTTGTACTTGGCAGTAGCTGTAAATCGGAGCTCGGCCAGCATTCGACTGATGTACAACAGCAAGGAGGCTGAGGGCCGCTGCACACACACACACACACACACACACACACACACACACACACACACACACACTGTGGCGTGTCCGTGATTGGATTATTTTGCTGGTGTTGTAGTGAGATATAGATATTTTTTTGTCAAACTCAGAACTGCCAGAGTTCCTTGTGGAGGTTCCAGGGGTCATTGAGTTCCAGGGTCCTTTTAAAGGTGCAGTTTATGAGGTTTCAAGGAGCTTTAAGAACCGTGCAGGAGTTCAAGGAGTCACTTAAGGGGATTTGTTCAAACATTTCCAGGGTTCTCTCAGGAAGTAATAGTGGTACTTAAAAATATTCTATGGCTATTTTTTATGAAGTTACACTTGGAACTTAAAGGTGTGAGGGGTCACTGAGATTATTACAGATTGAGACTGGGTCCTTGAAAAGGCTCAGGGTGTAGTTCAGGGTCACTGGAGATGTTCCAAGGATCACTGAAAGGGTTTTAGGGGTCTCTGAGAGCGTTACAGTCACTTAGAGGTTTCAGTGCCGTTTCCAAGACTTTTATTACAAGATGTTCCAAAGGCAATTGAAAGGGTTTAAGGACATTAAAAAATAATGTTGCTTAGTGGTTTCTTCTTTCCCACAGTCTTTCATGAAGTACTGTAGGTCTGAAGAATGTTTCCAGGCCTGTTTTAGAAAGTTCTAAGGGTCAGTGGGGAGTTTCCAAAAGGCTTTTGTCGATCCAGATTTTCTTTGGGAAGTTCAGCGAACCACTGTGAACCTTTTAGTGATTCAGGTTCTTGAGGTTCTTGAGAGAGTTCAGTCGTTTCAAGGCTGAAGAGGTCGGTGCAGAGACTTCCCTGTGAGGCTAACACCTGTTGTTCATTCTATTTTAGAGGCAGATGAATTAACTGTAGCATTTTTTGAATGGCTTTTCATATTTTCTTGAAAGTAAAGCAAATTACTTTTTTTCAAAATTAATTAGATCACTTTATGTCTTAAATCGTGTTTGTGAAACAATATGGATAATGAGGATAAAAGGACCACTATCCATTTAGACGTTCTTATTTATGAGCGGCATAAAAACTCTGCCCTTATCTCCCACATAACATTGAATACTGAGCCTTGAATGAATAATAGGTTTCTGTCTTCTGAAGGTGAACTGTTCACATTTTCTTCAAGTGTCTCTACCTCACTTTTGGTTTATTTGCTGGCTTAAAACCTTTAACAAATAGTAACTTTAGAAGGCACGTGTATAACTATAATCATGAATATTCAGCGCGGTGAACCGCTCTGTATTCTCTTCAGAGGTTGAGTTTCTTGGCTCTTAAACTGCAGCTTGAATAAACTGTCAAACTGTCTTTTCTGTCAGCAATAGTTTTCTTTATTGGCATGAAATATAAAAGCTCTTGAAATATAAAAGCCTTTCCCGCAGAGCACAAAAAAAAAAAAAAAAAAACTAGAGGCATGGATTCAGTTTTGAGCTGTGATAAGATACGGATCAGTCCTCTGAAAATGTGTCGGACTAATTGCTGATGTTCTCAACATTCATAATCAGATACAAAGTTCTTCATGTGAATAACTGACATTTTGTACATACGTGATGTCTTAATGTTTTCCAGCAGCTCCGGTGGGTTTATACATGAAAACACGTGAACAAGCATTTCAAATTAGATTAGTTAAAAGATATTTCATGACAGAAGGAGGAATAAGTGTTGCAAAGTATGTGTTAGTGAAAATAATGTTTAGTCAAAAGTGAGTGTTTTTATTTGTGGTCAGAATGTTTGTTGATGTCCAGCCAATGAACTTCCTGTGAACTGTGAAGAACATCAGGGTTCACTTCACCAGGAGACTGTTTCTAGACCAGTGAAAGTCCCTCTGTGCTGTACTTTCTTTAAAGTGAAATTCTCTGAGATCAATATTTTTTATAATAATGATATAATGTATGTATGTATATAATCCCCTCACGTGTTGGCCCCTGAACAGGTTAACCCGGCCATGCTCTTGTTCTCTCGTTCTAATCGTAGTACTACCTTAACTAACCCTCGGCTCTCGACTGGCTCAGGTAGCGGTCGATACCTTCACCTAACAGCCTTCACTTTATCTATGAAATCCTCATCGTCCTCTCGTGATTACGCAGATATTATTAGTGAGATGTCTCAATCAGGTCTTTTCTTCACTTGCATCACTTTTTCTGCTATTTTAAACTCAATAATTTAGACCTCAGGATCTGCAGCTCTTCCCTTTCAGCGCATCTTAGTTTTCTTAAATCAATTTCTTCAATAATCCATGAAGGCTATTAATTGTATGATTGACTTGCTTCTCCGTTGTGTTGTGCATGGAGACGGTTGAAGGACGAGAAACGCTCATGTGGTCGTCCTGCATGTGTCTCAATTAACAATTAAAACATGTTTTATTACTATAGTCAGTTGTCAGATAAAGTCAGACAGACCGTTTAGTGTTTATGGCTTTGCTTTTTTCATGTGGTGAAAACTTCCTAGCTCAGTTTGTCTCAGTGGTTTGACCCCTGACCTCAGAGAGAGAAGGTTGAAGGTTTGATTCCTGGCATCTAAGCTTCCTCTGAAGTTTGTGATGCTGCTGCATTTTGTTTTTGCAATTGTTTTTACACACTTGAATCTGAACTTAACTTTAGTAATATTAACTTTGTGTGAAAGTTTCTTCAAGTTTATGTTTGTTTTGCGGAGAATCATCATCATCACATCATCTTAGCTTTATCAGTTGATCATAAAAAAAGTCTGCTGTCATATCACAGTTGTCAAATATGTGAGATTATCTCAGAGATCAAAGTCAGCGCTCGACTGTCCGCTCTGAACAGGATGTGACTGCCTGCTTCAGCGCCGAGCGAGCTAAAAGCGGCTCGCCTAAAGCCGCCTCCCGCCGGCTCCTGGCTCCAGTTAGCCACCTCCGTTAGCGCCGGCAGCTGTTCCCGGTGGGCTCTGCCTGCGTCGAGGCGGCGTCTCCAGGACAGATGGCCGGCCGGTGGGGAGGGGCCAGCGCGGGGCCGTGACCCCCGGGAACCTGTCCAACGAGAGCGTGGAGGCAGCAGGGGAGTTAGCCACAGGTCTGGTTGCTAGGTTGGTGTTGCATCATGGGAACTAATGAACAGAGGATGGCTGAAGTTGCATGTACAGCGTGTGGTGAGGTGACGTCAGAGTGTTAATGGGGGAGAGTTTACATCAGGTAAACTGGTCTCACACACACACACACACACACACACACTGGTTCCCTGGTGTGTCTGTAACTTTGTTTTTCTGCTGTCTTGCTGCGACCCTCGGTGGGGATGGATGCCATGGAAACAGGGAGACAGTTGGGGTGTCGGGGTTTAATCATCAGTTACCTGATGCTCACACACACAGGCAGAAACAATAATAAACTTTCTACATCACTTTTTAGAAGAAAGTTTTAAAGTGCTTTACAATGTCAAATAGATATACTGCTGCGTCTGAGAGAAAGAAGTCATCAAGTGTGAGCAGTAAAATACAGTGAAGGTAAACAGTACTCGAAGGCCTTTGTATTAAAGTGAGTGAGTTTTCCTCAGTTAAAGCAGCTGTACCACAATGTACCACATCAGAAGTAATGTCCTGCATTATGTTTACCTGCCTGAGTAAAAGTAAAGGTGTCAGTATTTAAGTATCAAACATCAAATTTAGGAAAAGCTGAACTCACACATACTCACACACACATATTATGCACAACATAATTAAAATTGAATTTCATTCTCATCGTCCGAAACAACAGTGACACTTTCTGTCTGTCTCTCAGATTGAATGGAGGCGTCCAGTCTCAGACAAGCAGAACTGTGGAAAGTACTAAAGTAAATGTACTCAGTTACGTTCCACCACTCTCTCAGCTCCGTCCTGAGCTCGTGCCGTCATTCAGTCGATTAATCTTTTAACTGAAAACTTCTCTGTCAGAATTAAAGTGGGCGGGGGCGGGCTCTCGACTGATAGATTAACAGAGGCTTAAGGTGTGTGCCGGTCACATGCTGCTGCTTCACGTTACAGCCCCTTGATCGCCTATTAAGCCCCGCAGATTAATGCTCTCAGTAATTAATGAGTAGCTTAGCGGCAAATCACAGAGTGGACCCGCTTTCCTAAACCGATATTGTTTCTCATTAACGATGAAACCGGGAACGTAGTCGAGCATTTCCTGACCTGTCGCTCAACATGCTGCTGATTGATGAACGTTACCAGTCGCTCAGAATTAGAAGAATTATCACTAACTGCTGTGATTCAGAGAGTACTTTTACTCAAGTACTGGGTTTAAGTGTAATTCGTGTGGAAGCTCTGGTGCTGTTTGTTAACTGAAAGAAGGTGCAGCAGCATTCGAGTTGAACTTTAGCAGCAGTATTCTGCTGCTTTCTGTGTTGTTGCAGAAAGTCCTGAGGCTAAATCTTAAACCTTCACATTTCTTCCCTCCCAGTCACAGAGACGACAGCAGGAGAGGAATCCTCCCTTTCGGCAGATTTACGTTAAGAGTTATTTTCTTCCAGATAAACACCAACTTCACTCATTCTCACCGCTGTGAAACTGCCTCCACTGTACAGCCGTAATTGTGCAGCCCTACTGTAAATTACAGTCATGTGCTGCTTTTCTTCTCTGGAGATCTTCAAAACAAGAACAGCTGCAGCTAAAACAGCAGCCGCAGACGTCTCACCAGCGTTTTATTGAGTCGCATCGTCTCGGATTCAATCTTCAAACCCGACTTTTATTGCAAATTTCTCCACTGTGACAGTTGCTTGTATATATTTTGTATGTTCTTGTTCTTCACTGAAACATAGGCTGTTCAGTTAAGTATTGACACCAGGGGCTAAAGGGCTGTTTCACTAAATGGGAATATTCTACATGTCTTTATACTTTTGTACACATTTCTCTAAAATTCAGCCAAAGATATCTCTCATCATTGGATGGATTGCTTCTTCTCCAATAAGAATTTAGAATAAAGTTGTGTTGGTTTGAATGATATTTGGCCACATTGCCTGAGTTTATATTGAGAGGTTAATAAAACAATGCTTTTATATGATCGTGAAGGTAATTGAAGAAATTAGCTGATGAGCTTTGGGTCATTGCTTAAAATTCGATAACTTCAAACTTTACTTTTTTAGGCAGCAGTGTTTCTCTCAAGGGTAAAAACTCTTCGTTTAGATAGTGATGTCGACTGCCCATAATGCACCTGTGGTCCACCTGTTGCTCCCCTGTTTCATAACATTATGCAACACCTCTCTGTTCTGTACATCCGCTATGACATTCAAATTACGAGGTTCTATCTGTTCCTGTCATTTCTGTGATGTCATGCGGCCTTCATCTATCTGAGGCGGCGTTTGACCACCCAGCGTGGCCTGAACCTCACCGGCCGCCTCTCGCTGGGGTTTGCCATCAATTTCCTCTGCTGGGTATGAAGTCGTGCCACATCCTTCCACCCCGAGCCTGCCAATTATCCCGCCTCACATCGCTCTCGCTCAACCTGTGAACTGAAGCCGAGTGGCGATGAAAGAGGGGAGATATGAGCACCTTATTCATATTCATCCACCAGGTAACCTCTGTGTGCAGCTGGCGGAGGGGGGGCCACCTTGTCCTCTGAGTGCGCCGGCCGATCCAGCCAATTAGGGAAGCCGGTCTGAATGGAGGGCGGCGGGGAAGGAGGTCTGGATTGGGTTCACTTGGGTCTGTTGTCATGGCAACACAAGCTTTGATGTCTCCGTGTTATTGTGGGGCGAGGGAGCGAGACGAGAGCCGACAAAGAGCGTAGGGATGGCGGCGGAGGAGGGAGGGAGGTCAATGTAAAGAGGAGCGATGAAGGTAAACGAATGAGAATAAAGATCTGTAACAAACGCAGGGGAAGGTTTTTTCTTTCCCTTCTCCGTCCAGGAAGTTGACAGCGGGACGATGTCTGGGACCCATTTGGCCCCGAGCCTTTGCTTTACAGGATTTAGACGAGATTACGGAGTTTCGAGGAGGGTAGACGTCAGATGAACAAAAACTGATGGCTAATCCATGGTGACCCCCTGTTAATCCACTTATTTGCCAGGTATTAACGTAAAAGTCCTTCCTAAGTTAATAAGGTTTCCCAACACAGCAGGAGGAGGAGGAGCAGGAGGGAGAGGAGGAGGAGCAGGAACCTCCTCTTCACGTCAACACCAACACAACAAATGTTTTATCCCCCTAACTCTGACAGACCCCCTGGTGTGTCCTCCTTTACAAATTCAGGGTGTTTGTCTGTCCTTTGTTAAAACCCACAGACCTTTATTTTAATCCCAGACTTTGAAAAGGTATCACGGCTGAATTCTGGGGAAATGTGTCTAAATTGATGCACAAGACATCCAGAATATTTCCATCTGATTGAACAGTGCATCCATGAAAACAACAAAAGAAGTCTATAGATTGAATATTTCATAACATCCTATAGCTTCAAGGACCAAAAGAAAAAGCCACACATTCACTTGATCTCTGGATGGTGCTGCAGACGTACCCATGAGGTCTGACATTTCCAGTTATTAAAGAAAAGCTTTTCACAGAGTCCAAGGATAACAGACAGATATACTGTAAATCTGAAGTGGAGGTCAGTGAAGTGACAAACAGAGTTTTGTTAAAGAGTTGGTGCGGCCACTGTTCAACTCGGTACATTTAAAATGGCAGCTCCTTCCTTTTTTGATCAGTTCAGGTTGTTAGTTCACTGCAGCTGCCGAAATATTCTATGCATCATTCTCCGCCGAACCTATGAAAGTTTCAACCCAACATTACGACCGATACATAACTGCAGCAAACAGTGATGAAAAGAAAAAGACTGCAGAACATGAATAACAAGGGGAAAAAAAAACAGATGAGAATATGAAATTCATTGCAGCTCGATACTTTATGTGGAAATATATGGATGAAAAAAGCAGGAAAAATGAAATGGAAAAAATACACAGCAGCTTTATTAGAAAGTGACAAAAACCAGCAGCTGAGCAAATGGAAGGAAAACTGCGTAAGATGTAGAAACACACAAAAGATATGAAATACTGTGCGGAGTGTGAGAAATGATAAAAATGTCTGGATGAATGCAGAATGTAAAACGTCACGTTTAAAGTTGAAACATGATGAGAAAAGCTGCGTGTGACACAAGATGAAGAATGAAACTGGAGGGAGGAGGTCAGGGGAGGAGGAGGAGTGAAGAGGTTTGAAGGGAGGGAGGAGAGACGGAGGACGGAGGGATTAGACGGATGCTGGCAGGTAATCCTGGAGGAGGAGGTCGTTAGCCGGGATCGAGCTAATTAAAATGTGATTTGTGCTACAAGCAGCTTACGGCCTGCTGCACGAGAAGAAGGAAGACAAGAAAAGAAGAGTCCAGCTGAAACTAGGAAGACAAATGTCATTATTTGAGACAATGAGGTCGTTTAATTTATGTCTGTCCACCTCTGAATGGATGGAGGGATGAGTATGGAGGCACATTTCTGCCAAGACACTGTGAAAAGTTGTGAAGACAGTAAAGGACAGTTCACCCCAACTGTGTTTTTTAAACATTTTTGACATCCATCACTCGTCCGTCTTCAGTTTTTATCAAACTTAACAGTCCACAAAGACTCTGAGAAACGCGCCTTTGATTCGTGATGCAACCTTTACTTTTTTTTTCTTCTTGGTGAAGTGTTATGTCCTCTGACAGCCGTTCAAATCACACAGATCTGACTGAATCTGTGGCGACGGATCAAGGTCCCAGATTCATCGTGAGCATAAAAGTGAATCTGGGGTTTGGGTCGAGGTGGACAAGCTTGTTAACACGCTTGTACATTTGTAAACACTCTAATGTGTGTAAAAGATTTCAAATTTTGAAACACAAATCTGTGGATCCTGTAGAACTGAAGTTTCAGAATTTGGAACAAAACAAAAGTAAAAGCCACAAATTTTGACGCTAATTCAATTCCATTACTATTAAAACCTCATGTTTTGACCGGGTTATGAGCAGCTTCCCGACAGAAGATCAACAAAGACCGAGCAAGGTTGATGCCGAGCTGCCAAATCTCTTGTTCGCTTGGTTCTTAGTTTAGTGGCTGATTTCCAATAAGTGATAATTACAAAACAAGGAGACTCAATATCTTCCACGTTCACACAGATCTTCATCGGACGGAGATGACGTCTGCCAAACAGCTCTTCTTTCACCGTCAGTGTAAATACATCAGCTATAAAATCAATGAATCGAGGAATGCTAAATATTTTTCTTCATGTATTTTACTCCTGGAGTCAACTGCAAACTACTTTTGTCCAGTAAACGTTCTCATCCTGGTGAAGGCAGTTTATCAGCGTGAACTGTACAAATGGACACTCGAGCAGTGCCGCTGTATTATATGTCCGAGCGAAATTCTGACTTACTATCTCATCATCATAATTTGCATTTATTGTCTCATAATTTTACGACTGCACATAAATAAACTGGCCGTAATGACTTTGCAAATGGACTTCCATAGAAGTGCGATAGCAGGAGAGCTGACGTCAATGCCAGTCAAAGATAAAACACTGTCCGCTCTCACACTGCCGGGTCATTAAAGCAGAATTTACAGGATGGAGCTTGTTAATAATTTGTGAGTTAATCATTTGCGAGTTCATTTTTCCTCTGACAGTCCGAACGCATGCAGAGGAGATGGACCGGAGATGTGAATGTGATGTGAGTGGTTGTGTGACAGCCTGCTTACCTGTCCAGGTAGACGGCACCTCTCTCCCGGTCTGAGCTGCGATTGGCCGAAGCTCCTCACAACCTCGTCAACATCACATTACAGGGACGGACAGGAATCACAGGCTGTTTTTACACAACTGTTTATTCATTTTCATCCCATTTGGATCAGTTAGTCCTGCTGTTTGATGGACTCTTTCACCTCCTCCCCTGTTCCTCCTCCCTCCTCGTCTCTCGCCTCCTCCTTGAAGCAGTTGGATATTGAATTCTGAAATGTTTCTGTGTTGTATTGATTTCTGCTTTCACTTCAGAGCAGCTCATACGGCCTCAGCTCCTGTGTGTGTGTGTGTGTGTGTGTGTGTGTGTGTGTGTGTGTGTGTGTGTGTGTGTGTGTGTTATTGCCAGCATATATTTGGCTCCTTCTCTTCTTCTCTCTCTTTTCTGCTGACACACTTGTCTCGTTTATTCACACAGTGTGAGGTCCGGTGTTAACCAATCAGATAGAGGTCAGGAGGTCAAAGGTTATGATGCTTGTTACATAATTCCTTACAGACGTCGAGCTCGTGTTAGAGTGTGTGAGATAAAGTTTGGTTTGGTTTATCGTGACAATTCCATCTACAAACAGCTAATTTAAAGCCTGTCCTGGTAAAATGAACAGTTTTCAGTCAGTTTTGTTCTGCTGCTGGAAATAAGCATAAAACACCAAATGTGGATTCATCCGCTTCTTAAAATAGTCCCTAAACTAAAGCACGATTTTCTCCTTTTGGACTAATCTTTGCTAACAACTACTGAGTCCAGCTGTTTTGGGGAATTAATGAATTTTTTAAAATGCCACTTTATATTTGTGAGGTGTTTTTAAATATTTACATCTTCAGTAGGAACCAATGACGTCAGAAAGTACTTGGATATGGACCAACATGTTGTTGGATTTGTTGACCATATGACAAATATAGAATATCACCTCCATTATTTGCACAGATCTGCTGACACGCTGGTGATGGTGGATTCATCTATAGACAGAAAACCACACTGAGATGAACTGAGCTCCCAGACGTCTGTCACACGCACTGTAGCATCTATCTGAGAAAATTATTGTGACATTTCCAGCAGAAATATGCTTAAACCAGCACTTAAAACTGTGCTATCATGTGACAGCATTGTTAGTTTGCCAACAACAGTGGACATGATGTTCCCTGTGATGGAGGATCTGTCTGAAAGAAGTTCCTCTGTTTCGCGGAAGCAGTTTGGGATCACTGTTTACACAGGTCACAAATGGCGGCAGCATCATAAGATAAGATAAGATAAACCTTTATTCGTCCCACAGTGGGGAAATTTGCAATCATGTTTCACATCGTTTGCAAATTGCAGATATGTTTCTGAGTCCTGTGGCGTTCTTGTGCATCGGGTCACAAGGAAGCCATTGGTTTTGGATTGGTGTCAAAATAAGTGAAGGGAACAAGAGGAAATGATGTCATTTTGCAAATTTGTTGAAATGGGCTCCTGATTTCCACAGAAATGAACCAACTGCTGTCTGTAAAGGGAGGAAATCTAAAAACTGATGGAGTGATTTGGAAAATGTTCAGAACTCATATAAGGTGGAGACTGTTAGTAGTAAACAGGCCAAAACACAGACATTGTTCATGCTCAGATATTTTGGTGGTGCAGACCAGCCAATAGTTGTTTCTTTTTCAATCACTTCAGTGATTTATTTTAGATTTCATCACCACCACCAGACAAAAACCTTCTGTCTTTCTGACTGAATTAGTAACATCCAGTTGTTTTCTCTGTCGTTCTCAGCTGAATTAGACT
Organism: Holacanthus passer; assembly: GCA_025331565.1. Lineage (NCBI taxonomy): Eukaryota > Metazoa > Chordata > Actinopteri > Pomacanthidae > Holacanthus > Holacanthus passer. The sequence continues at coordinate 581,535 of JAFREQ010000071.1, read as the reverse complement.
GAATGAGCCGGAGAGGTTTGGGCTAAACTGATTTAAAAATATCTTTAATCATGCTGCAAGTATGTGGGGACTGTCAGAAATAACATTAAAGCGAGGGGAAATGTACTAAATGGAAAGTGGAATGCTGTAATTGTCCTTTAATGGGCATTTGCTAAAGTGTGAAATGCTTTTGAGTCGGTCTGTCATCATCACGGTCGTCCATAAATAGGTACAATGAGCCTCAGTGATGAGGCGTCCTGTTGAATTCGCAGCAGCAGAGAGCTCTGACAGACACACAGACAGATCCAGGTTCGCTCGGCGAGGCCGGCCGGCCGGCGGCTATACAGTGAATCAGCTTCCTGTGATCCGCTCGCTATGATTGGATTAAGCCGTCATCCGCGGCAGATGATCTGCCCGTCCACCCACACAACGACGGCCAGATCCCTGCCGCTCCCCACGATCCCTAAGCAGATTTGACAGACAATAGCATTATGCCTCCACCACATGTCTTTCATTAACGTGGGTGGGGTGAGGAGGAGGGAGGAGGTGGAGGGAGGAGGAGGAGGAGGCAGGTAAATCAGGCCAGACCGCTGTGGTGCTCCGGCCTGGATGATTGACAAGAGTCAGATCAGAAACACAAGAGTTTTCCTTTAGTTCAGTGTCCCAACGGTGCTGAACAACTGATACATGAACTGATGAAAGGCTGCTTTAAAGTTCCTCTCCAGTCATTGATTAAACCCCGAAAACTCACCTCCATTCATCAAAATTACATATTTAGATTTTTTCTATGAATAAATCCCTTCATGTCTTATGTTGTAACTGAAAAATACATAAAATATACCGATTCGTAGCTTCACTTCTCTGCTGGCGGCTTGTTTCACCTCCACCCTGCAAACCATGGCAGCGACTGCTTACTGCACTCGTGATTTGTGTTTTAGCGTATAGACAACACCGTATGGACAAAGTTAACAAGGTTAAAAAGTGATTGGAGACGGTCTTTGCATATCATGCTGAAACAATCCAGTCCATGAACAGAAAACTGTGAGCACATTGTAAACTGCATGTCTTTGGTTGGACTAAACAAGAAATCTGAAGATGTCACCTTGAGCTCTGACAAACTGCGATGTACATTATTTATGTTTTTCAGACATTTTATACACTAAAAGATTTATCAAAAATCATCAACAGATTCATGTTCAATGAAAATAACAGTGACTTGCAGCCGCCCAAATATTCTCAGTTTACAGCAGAGACACACATTTGCTATGTGTAAAAGACGAGAGCAAAAGGACATTTGCCAAACACAATACAGAGCTCCTGCTAACTTCAGCTGTAACAGGTTCACAGTATGGAAACACAGAAAAACACTGACCAGATGTGAATGAGCATCGTCACTACATCAAGATCACAGCTTGCTGCTGTCTCGTCATACTGTTGTAATTTGCCAAGATTTTGAACAGTATTTTGTTCAGATATTTGTTTAGACAATATAAATAAAGTCTCTGATTTTTTCAAGCTGTGGACGGGGACACACCTGTCTGTCTACGGGGGCGTATTACACATCAGATTTAGTTTACCTGCCCTGAGGTCTCTCTGTCAGCAGCTGTGTGATGGCTTCTGTGGCTCTGGAGCAGCTTCTAGTGATGAAATCAGGGCATTATGGGAAATGTAAGATCCGGTGCCTTTGGAGATTGATCCCTACTCGGGACTTTATGGACCTTAAGAGCAGGACTAAATCTCTGGAGTGTGTACTTCAAACAGCAGTACACAGTAATATTACGAGGTTTTTGAGAGTGAATCAGAGGAACAGGAGGACCTGCTGCCCAAAGTGCCCAAATACTGCACTGTACACGTTAGTACAGCGAATAATGACGAGCTTCAGGTGTTATTCAGGAGTAATTGGAACACAGCTTGTTTTCTCAAACCAAAGTTTTGTGGCCACTGAGGTTTTCAGATTTTAGGATATGAATAGAAAGAAATCAATGGGAGCAGAGACACTGCTGAGGCCACTTTGACTTTACAGCAGAGCCCAAAATCAGCTGCACCGGCGGCCAAAAGTATTTGGACAATATTATGCCTGCATGTCGTAGTTGAACATGTGATTCTGACGCCCTGCTGCTTTAACGGCCTCCACCTCTCTGAGTGTGACTGTTAAGATGCATAATGTTTTCTCCGGTGTAGCTGTGAGTGTGTGTCGGACTGATAAACAGAGGAAGATTCCCAGCAGAGTTCATGTCCTGCTCTTGACACCTGACTAACATCAGGACTCCGGCAGTCAGACTGCAGACGCTGCATGTTAACACCTCAACGACACAGAGGTGTTCGGCGATTCCGAGCACGCTCAGTGATCCTCCGGCTAAAGGCCGCTGCTTTCATGGCCTCGGCTCCAGAAAATCCCCCGAACCAGCAGAGAGCGGTGGTGGGACAGGAGGTCCCAGAGGAGAAGAGTGGAGCAAGGAGGAGGAAGAGGATGTAGAGGAATGAGAAGGAGGAGGAGGAGGAAAGACGTGAGACAGAAGACGAGACGGAGGTGGAGGAAAGTAAAGAGGCGGATAATAATGAGGATGAAAGAATGATGAGTAGTGGGAGGTGGAAACAAAGGAGGAGGAGGGGGATAATGAAGGTGAGGAGGGGAGAAGAAAAGGGAGTGAGGAGGAGGAGAAAGACAAGAAGCAAATGAAGATGCAGAAAGAGGGAGTAAGTAACGAGCAGGATGAGGAGGTCAAAAAGAAGATGATGCAGGTGAAGCTACATAATGACGATGAGGAGGAGGAGAGAGGAAAGAGAAGGACGAGAATGAGGAGATGAGGAGAAAAACAGGAGGAAAAGGATGTGAAATGAGAGGAGAAACATGAGAAGCAGGAAGAAGAAGAAAGAAAAAAGAGAAGAGTCAGGAAGGGAAGTAATCAAAAGATGGGGAGGAGAAGGAGATTTACAAGAGGGAGAAGGAAGTGGAGAAAAGGACAAGAAGCAGGGGGAAGAGGAAGTGAAGGGGAGTCAGAAGACAGGGAATCAAAGAAAATGAGGAGGAAGAAGGGGGGGCAGCGGGGGACGAGGGGAGGAGGGGGACGAGGGGAGGAGGAGTGTTTCCCGGGTTTGAGTCCAGAGTTTATGTTTTGCCTCTCACAGCTCGTCTGCCAGCAGGAGGCGCTGGGCTCATCCTGGATCAGACCATCTGTCAGAGATTTGGCTGCTGACCCTGAAAATGAAACCCCACCAACACACACACACACACACACACACACACACACACACACACACACACACACACACACTGGGACTCTGCTGTGGTTCATTTGTGGTGAGAAATTAACTCAGATTTGCTGAATGTATGACATCAGTCCATCCATCCATCCATCCATTCATCCATCCATTCATCCATCCATCCATCCCTCCCTCCATCCATCCATTCCCATCCATCCATCCATTCCCATCCATCCATCCATCCATCCATCCATCCATCCATCCATCCCTCCATCCATCCATCCATTCATCCATCCATCCATCCATTCATCCCTCCATTCATCCATCCATTCATTCATTCATTCATTCATCCATCCTGTTCAGGGTTGCAGGAGGATGGATCCTCTCCCAGCATGCACTGGGTTAGATGTGAGCAGCACCTTGGAAACGTGATGATGATGATGATGATGATGATTTATTGATTCTTAGAGCTGATGCAGTAAAACTCACCCGTGTTAAGGGTTCAGTTTGTAGGATTTAAGAAAAGGAAAAATTGAATATAATATTCATAATTATGTTTTCATTAGTGTAGAATCATCTGAAAATAAGATGAGTGTTTTCGTTACCTTAAAATCAGATCTTTATATCTACAGAAGAAGCTGCTCCACCATGTTGCACCGCCATGTTTCTACAGTAGCTCACAATGGACAAACCAAGCACTGACTCCAGAGGACCTGTTTTTTTGCAGTTTGTTGGTTGGTAGCTGGTTTTAATCCTTGACCTCACCACCAGATGTCGCTAAATCCACCACACTGGACCTTTAGAAGACAGAAACCGGTTTTAGCCGTTTTGCATGTTTTCAGTTCTTATTGGAATGAATGTGGCGTTGTCCTGGAGGGTGTGTGTAGTTTTCTTAATCCATGTTGCTGGCTGTCTGTCATGTCACCAAATGATGATGCTGTCTTTAAAGCAAGAAAGTGTTGGAAAGCAAAGGGGAAATTACTCCACCATTATCCTGTAATTATCACTTGTAGTAGTGACAGAGGCTTCTGTTTATCAAAAGAGATTTGTTTTAATAGCAGTGGAGTGAAAATGTTCGTTTTTCAGGGAGGCAGCAGCAAAGTTATGAGTTAAAGTCAATTTCACAGTGAATTTGACAATTCTGGATCTGCATGTAACATAAATATATTTTAAAATATTTAAAAGAAATTAATGAACATATATAAATTGCTTTACTTTGATTTATTTCCTTACTTCCTATAATGTAACACCCGGTAGCTGTACCTACTCTACATCTACTATATAACGTAAAACACAAGTTCGTGCGCTCACCTGACTAAACACACACACACTCACACACACACACACACACACGTCTCTGTAGTGTCAGTGCTGGTTAGCCGCAGAAACATCCGTCATGCTGCTGGCAGGCTGCAGCATCACTGAGGACCAGAGGTTAAAGGTCAGAGGCCAGTGTGGGAGACAAGGACAGAGCCAGGGGCAGCACACACACTCACACAATGACACACACACGTGAACACACACACACACACACACACACAGTCTGTCCCTGATGTCATGGTCACCTCCCCTGCAGCAGAACAACGTTTCCTCCCCCAGAGGACGACAAAGTCAGAACTCGACAACCTTTTCTCTTCTCCTTCACTCACCTCCTCTGTCCTTTCCTCTCCTCTTCTCTCCTTTCCGTCCTCATCATACTTTGTTTCCTTTCCTGCCCTTCTGTCTCCTCCTTCCTTCCTTTCCTTGCCTGTTTCCTTCCCTCCTCGTCTCTCTGTCCATGTTGTTAATTGGTTGTTCAGAGATGGAGCTCGTTAAACTCATTAGCTGTGGTCGAGCCTCGCTGACATCAGATACTCTCACTGGTGTCTCTGGAGAGAGAGACAGAGGACAGATTATGTTGGCCGACCACAGCTGTCCTGCCAGATGTGCCTCCTCTCTCTCCCTCTGTCTCTCTCTCTTTCTCGTCGGCTGGTCTTGTGTTTCATAAGCTTTGGTCAGATTGACAGCTGTCAGCCATAGTTCAGGGTTTCTCCACAGAGATTTTTTATTTTTGACAGAGGCTTTACAGTTATTTTCTCCATCATGGAAGAACAGTGCAGGTTTTTCTGTTGGGTCACTGACAATTGACGATTGAGATCCAGCTGAATCTTTGTTGCTGCTCTGATTCTTTAAGAAAATGTGACTTTTTAAGATATCGCATGGTCTGTGTTTTGTTTTAAGTCCAACATGAAAATAAAAGAAATGGAGGAAGTGCTGCTCTGTGTTCAGGAACAACGGCTCTAATTTAAAGCTGACAGCTCGTGTGTGGGTTTTATGTGAGTGTGTAGTTTTATTTGTGTTTTTGTGTGTGCGTGTATGCAGTGACATTCCTCAAGGAAAGGAAGTCATGAGTCACCTGAGAACGTCACACGGAAATACCGCAGTGTGTGCGTGTGTGTTTACTTGTTTGTTGTGTGTGTACAGATATATATCTGTCCATGTGTGCTGGCACGTACATGTTCAGATTCATGTCCATGTTTGCTAGTGAGCACCTCTGCTTTTGTGTTTGTGTGCCTGTATAGACCGTGTGTGTGTGTGTGTGTGTGTGTGTGTGTGTGTGGAGTTGTTTCCTCAGATATCTCACCGTTCTGACAGGAAGTCAATTTCCTATTTGCAGTTTGTTCTGGCAGCGATTGGTCTGGTCTGAGTTGATTTGTCTTCATCAGAACCAATCAGATCCTCCCGCTGGGCGAACACACTGAGATCACAGGTTGCCATAACGACTGATTGATTAGTCAGCCGACCTCTCGTTAGCACTTGATTACTGACTGTTGGCAGATTTTTCTGCATATGTACATTTAAATCTGCATTTTTGTCGAACTTGCTAACCATTTCTGTGTATGTGTGTGTGTATATGTGTGTGTGTGTGTGTGTGTGTGTGTGATTACTTGTGCTCTCACACTGAAAATCTTTCCAGAGAAGAAAGAAAGAAAAGAGCTTTTTCCTCGGTGGTGGCTGCTGCAACCTTTGCTATTCATCACTGTCATTAGAGCATCTGAAGCCGCCGTATTATTCTGTTATGCAGTTTGCTGCTTCTCTCTTTGTGTGTGTGTGTGTGTGTGTGTGTGTGTGTGTGTGTGTGTGAAGTGGCTCAACTCTATCTGGAATTGAAACAAATTCAGCAGCGATACAGCAGCTATTTTCTCCTCTGTGACTGACCTAATTGTGGACTCATTCGACCGACCGCTGAGTTTGTTTGGACGCTTCGTTCTGCGCTCAGAGTCTCATGCTAATGTCCAAACACAGCTCATTAAAGCAACACACACACACACACACACACACACACACACACACTCAGATCAGAAAGATCAGTGACTCAGGTATACATTCTGTACATCAGGATTTCCTCAGATTGTCTGGCCTGTCACTCTTTAACTCAGCTTTTTTAACTCTTTTTGCTCGTCCTGATCATTTCTGCGTCACAGTGGTGAGAATTTCATGTTTCACTTTTAAGAATGTAAACTTATGACATCAGCTGTTACTGCATTGTCACATGATCAAGTGATGGTGAGTTTCTCAAAAAGACAAAAGGAGTTTTTAAATGGATGATATCGGAATCAAGATTTCATATGTGAAGTGGAAAATATTTCTCAAAATTCAAAGATTTCAATGACGTTTGGAAGGAAATGAAGGAAAAAGTGATGTGGTTTTGCTGAGGCAGGATGTCTTGAAAATATATGTGGAATGAAATGCAAATTCCACCAGATCACCACAAAACCCACATCTAAATATCAGAAAGCACTGAAACCACTGACTGTTCAGGTTTGGCAACTAAAATCATCTTTAACGTTCAGGAAAGATGACTTTGTACACTGAGCTGGGAACAAACGTCACAAACTGCAGTGACTCTCAACACTGATCACGACTCCAGAATGATCTGACAGGAACGTATTTTCATAAGTGGCCGAACCGACTGTCTGTCCTTACCTCGTCTTTGTGTGACTGAGTCAGTAAACCGGCTCTGCTTTAACCTGTCGTCTGACATTATAAACAAATATTTGTGATGTTGCTTCGGCTGCATGAACTCGCCATTAATCAATAAGACTGGAGCCATTATGTTCTGAGTCGATCGCCGTTTCTTTGGAATCTCAAGTGTTCAGAGTGAAGCATGAGTCATCGCACTAACCTACGAACACACGCGCAGCAGGATCTCCTCTGGCCTACACTCTTTAGATAACAGGGAGCTGAAGAGGAGGCGTTCTCCTTCAAAGGACTGGGCTGGCAGAGGTTGGCATGGCGACCTCTGCCAAGGCAGCCCTCCAAAGTTTTATATCTTTTCTTTTTTTTTCTTAGTCATGAAAAGGCTTTACTTATTTCCTCTTTCTTTTTCAAACTGGAGCCCGAGACGGTTGAACTCAAAAAGCTGGAGGAGATCAGACAGAGAGAGGGGCGGCACAGACGGCGGCGCTGTGAGCGAATCACAGGAAAGACAAACAAAGCGAGCTACGAGCTGTGCGGCCGCCCGTGGGTCAGCTGCAGCCCCGCCCCCAGACTCTGTTGTCTGTCAGTGAATGGCGGCGGTCGTGACGCGCCACACAGCTCGGCTTATTGTCTGATTTCACTTTGCTCTGTAGCTCAGCTTCACCGCGCTTCAACAGGCAGTAAATGAGGACTGTGTGTGTGTGTGTGTGTGTGTGGGAAGGTGTATTGTAGTCGTGGTCACACATGAAAGGAAGCAGTTCAATGAACTTTGTGTTTCCTCTTCTTGCTAATTTGACATGGAGGCTGGAGATGAAAGAGACGAGTTAGAAGCAGCAGTTTTCATGACACTGAACACATGTACTGATACTCATACTGCTAGTAATACTGGTACTACTGCTACTGCTGATGCTATTACTAAGAACAGGAGGAGAGACGAGCAGGTAGTGTGGACTGCAAAGATAAAGAGGCAGAAGAAACCTGAGACGGAGCTCGGTGGGATATGTGATTGTCAATATATTTGCAGCTTCGCTCTTGTTGCATGTGGTTCCTGGCTGCTGCTTCAGTCTCGACTCCTCCCTCCTCCAGCTCGTCTCTGCTCTCATTGGCTGCAGCTCGTCACATGGCTCCCTGACACAACCACGCATTTAGCTCGCTCGATGTCTTCTGGCTGTCATTGAATAGTTCACATGTAGCGATCAAGCGCCGATTTACAAGTGTTGAGCGAAACAGCGAGTTACCGCTAATCTGGGGCTTTTGTCTGATACTGCTTCAGCTGCTTCTGCTTCTGTGACTACTAGTAGTATTACTGTCTCACTGCGGCTGTTCCTACTTGCTAATACTACAAGCTGTAGCTCCTACTACTACTGCTTCTAGTATTTCTGTTGCTAACTCTTGTTACTGCTACAACCACTTCTACTAATACTCTTACTAGTACTGCTACAGTAGATACAAGCACCAGTACTGCTGGTGCTACCTCTGTTGTTGTTTGCTTCTGTTGCTGCTGTGACTGTTAATACTACTGGCACTGTTAGTATAGCTTCTACTGCTACGACCAGGCCACCGCTACTGCTTCTAGTACTGCTCTCAGTACTGCTGTAGGTACCACAACTACTGCAACCACTTAGTGTTTCTGCTACTGCTGCCACGACTAATAACACCAGACTTTTAGGTCAGAACAGAGAAATGCTGGTAAATCACTGGAGCGCACGGTGATGAAAGCGGATGGTTCGGTGTTGTTGTTCTGGGATGGTTCGGTCGGGAGGAGCGCTTGTTTCACACACGTCTGCGACCCTGACCAGCCGTGGAGCTCCGTTCAGTCACGTTCACGTGGCTCCGCCTGGTTTCAGCGAGCACACAGCGGGGATCTGTTATAACGAACTCCCACTCCCTGTGTGATTCACAAGAAAGAGAATGAGATTAATGCGGCTTCATACTGTATGTTAAAACTCCTCTAAAAGGCTCGAGTAATGACTCCTCTGCCTTTACATTGTGGGATCGAGAGCGAACCTTATATCTGTGTCCAGCCTCTGTCTGACTGTCTGTCTGCGATGGAGTAATTGAGAAAAAGGAGATGAAAGTCAAAGTGGGTGCAGAAGAGCTGAAAGTGATTTGACCAAAATAAAAAAGAGGCATAGGGAAGAAAAAGCTGAGAACTGAGAGAGAGCAGAACACTTAAGAGAGAAAATCGACTTTGAAAAATGAGAAAGAGAGAGCGACGGGTCAGAGCTTCACCAATAAAGCAAAGAGAAAGGAAAAAAAAGATTCAGCCTTGGCAAGAGAAACTGAGGCGTTTTCCTGAGAGCTCTTCAGGCGGGCGCACACATCCAGCTCCTCTCGCCGCTCTCCCACAGCCATTTAACTGATTTAATTCTCCAAAATGGAGTCTCTCTGTCTGTCTGAGCACTTTTTTTCTCAGCTGTCACATTTGAGACGCTCTCCTCAGCCTCTTCCACAGTAAATCTGTTTAACAGCGGCACATAAAAAATGACATAAATTCAAAGGATGAGCAACGTAAAAAAGCACAACAAGCAGCCAGAACCTAATAAAGACGGCAATACAGCTGACTACTGACAACGTTACCTAATGCAAGGCAATAAGCTAATGTTAACTGATGAAGCAGTGTAGACAGGCTGTGTGGGGGATCAGGCTAAAGGATGATGGACAGCTCATGCCTGATGAGTCAGCCAATCAGGGCTCATCAAATTTAAAGAAACTCAGATAACTGGCCAAGTTCTGAAACTGACTTTGGTGGAAAAGTAAAATAAGGTCAGAATAAATAGAATTAGAGGAAACATTTACTGATGGGCGTCAAAAGACATCAAAATAAATTAATCTGATAATTGGTTCCTATAAAAGCAGAAATGAAAAAAAAACTGGATGCAGCAGAATAATGAGATGAATGAATCTCAGCGCTTGTGTCTCGAGGTTTGTAGATTCTGCCGCTCTCGTATCTGCTGCTGGATTGTTTGCTCACCTTTACAGGTAAATCCTCAAACTCTTTCGGTGATGACCTAAAGACACTAATTCATGAAATGTTTCTATGGACAAGATTTAACTCGTGAGTGTGATCAAATTAAAAACTTTTGTCAGATTCATATTTGTAGAAGAGAGTAGAGTTAACTTTATTGTCTTTAAAACAATGTTTGGAACTTATTGGTTTGGTGAGACAAACATTCGGCACAACCGACTGATGAAAACATCATAGAACTAAAATACACAAAATACCATAAATATAAATTGTCAGTTAAAAACAAAATACTACCTGAAAGGCCAAAGGTTTGTAATTCAAGAAGAACTGGTGTGTATGAATTCATTACTCTGGTTTAAGACCATAAAATAGAAAATAAAAACAACTGGGTTTAATGAATTCAAGTTTTCTATTTTTGTTCATGTGGCTTGTTCTGGAAGGAAATAACTGACGACGTATTTTGTCATTGAACTTGGATTCTTCACGATGTTCATGTCAGCTGAGTGTCGCCACATTTTGAAAATTCAACATGCATTTAACAGCTTTAAAGTTTTGATGGTTCAACTCTGTAGGTTAATTTTAAAGGAAAAAAAACACCCAATAGTTCTTACAAATTTAACCACTCACCAAACCTCCAGACGACCCGGCAGTACAGTCCATCCAGCGTCGGACAAAAGGACAGTTTAAAGAGGACAATCCACTCAAACAGTCAGCAGACCCCACATGCGGCGCTGTGTTTATTCTATTGTGGACAGTGTGAAAAGGAAGCCTCGAGCTGTGAATAGAGCACACTGCTGGACAGCGACCATTACATTATCACAGGCCTGACAGACAGAGAGGGTGTCGAGCCGCAGTGCCACTTTACTTAGCGCTGAAATTTCTCTTTTATGCAGCCAGACAACACTTTCATGCAGGTAGAGAAGCTGCAGAAGCCTCTCTGCCTTTTCATATTCTCTATTGTGCAGAGCTGCTGGAGACTCGCCGTCTGGAGAATCAGTAGGCCGACGCAGAGCTCCTCGGCCCGCGCTGAGGTTGTGTTAAAAGGGGTCTTTATGTCAGTTCCCTCTCCATCTGAAGTCCTGAGAAAGCCTCAGGCGCACTGGAAGCCTGACTGTGAAACTCCGAGCATCTCACTTTGAGACGTTTGCTTTTATAGATGCAGTCGACTCCATCGAGGTTTTTGTTAACTGGCTCAAATATCACGTTCGGAATTCAACCGGGTTTAGATGATGATGACAACATCAGCCTTGAAACCAAGAACTAGTTGAATACTGTGTTCACAGATTTTTAAAATCAGTTTTTGAATATGGTGCAAAGCCCAGTGACAATTATAACTCTGCATTAAATCACATATTGTTTTCTTGCCTTAAAAGAAACTGAAGACTGAAGTTTAGGAGGAATTTTAATTTGACATTTAATCGACTTGAGGATTTTAGGCCTATAAGCCAACTTTAAAATGATGCTCCACCCAAAATCAACCCTTTTAGTGTTAATCACACAAACCTTGCAGCCTTAAAAATGGGAATTTTTTGGTTTTGTGTATATCAAACATGGCTGAATACACTGACCACACACACACGACCCGTCTGTCTGTCTGTCTGTATATCTATCTCAGTATTGCAGACGTTATTTGTGTCTCATCAGTGTTGAGTTTAATTAAACCCTCCGTTCCCCCGATGCCTCCAGACTCATAACTCTGAGTGTGATCGAGCACTAAATCAGTTGATCAAACCTAACGGCCGGTGGGAAGGCAGCTGGCGAGGTCTCTCCACTTCACAGTTATCGCAGGAGAGTTGTCTCTTTCTCCATCAAAGCCCATTTCTGCCCCACATCAGCCTCTGAACTCGGAGTAGCTGGAGTTTTGACACGTCGTCCTGGAAGGTTTCAGGTTTGGCTCCTGCTTCAGCTCGTGTGTCCGTCCATGTTGACGTGTTGTCTTTGAATTCAGAACTTTACTTTTTTTTCATGTGGTTTCTGCTCCTCTGTTCACTTCTGAAGATATTTAAAGGTCACGAGTGGCATTTTAAGAGACACTTCAAACCAAGAACAGCTTCAGACCTGAATTAGTTTTAAGGGGGTAGATTGAGACAAAGCCTTAAGGTGGATTTATGCTTCTCTGTTGAGGACAAAACAATCAAGTGGACGTTGAGTTCAGATTGTTTTGTCAAACTGTTTTTTCCAAGGTCAAGAATAAACTTTCATGGTTATTGGAACAGTTTGACATTTTGGGAAATACACTTATAAATTCACTTTCTTGTCAAGAGTTGAAAATTGACCAGTTTTATATCTGTATGTTAAAACACGAGAGCCAGCAGGCGAATTAGCTTAGCACAAAGACTGGTAACAGGGAGAAATGCAGCTCTGTCCAAATCTAACAAAATCCAGCTGTCAGCACCCGTAAAGATCATCACTCAACAATTTACATCTCGTTGGTTTAATCCCTACAAAAACCAAAGTATAAAAACGACAGTTAGTCATTTTACCTGGGTCATGAACCAGACTCTTTCTTGGCTCTGAGAATTGTCTGCAGAGAAGTCAGAAGTCACAGGTCTCAGCCAAATCACTGTCCTTTTAACATTTATTGTATGGGATGAATAAACAAGACATAATGTATTAATTAGTGATCTTCTGATGTGCTGATGGGCAGATTTTGTCACCATCGGAAAAACAGTCGAGCCATTTTCCCCCGTCACCACTTTTTGTGCTAATCTCAGCCAAACAGCTGCAGCTGTGGCCTCGTGTTTACTGGACAGATATGAGAGTGGGATCAATCGTCTCATCTATCAGAAAGAAAGCAAATAAGTGCATTTCCCAAAATGTTGAACTATTAAGTTTTAACGTGGATGTGAAGTCCCCAAAGTGCTCTGGATACTTTCATCTAAAGGTACTGAGTTTACACCGTGAGGACGTCCACTGACTTTGTAATACACGAAAGTTAGTTAGAAAGTTAGTGCATCTTGAGTTGGGATTGTTTCGTTAAATCCCACAGGGCAGACGAACCTTCTCTTAACGTTTACACCAATATTTTTACATTTTTACAATAAAGGTTAGAGAAGCCATCTTGGGAGGTTCAGTGGTTTGATCCTGGACCGACAGCATAAATCTGGGGGGTTTATTTCCAGTCCATCCATCTGCAGATCTGGTTATATAAGTGGAAAACCTCGATCGAGAAGCATAAATTTGGCTTCAGCCCCCACGGAGCAAATGTCTCTGTCAGCCCTCGGCAGCCCTTGTCTTTGTGTCCAGGAGCGAGATGCTGAACCCCCGCCGGCTCCGGCTCCGTGCTGACCTCCGACCTCCTCTGCTGAGAGTCGCAAACTTTGTCTTCATCTGCAAAAGAAAACAAAGCAAAAGCCCAACAAACAGCAGCAGCGTGTGTCGACTGCATACAGAGCAGCTCGGAGCACCCAGTGTAATTGTGAGGCGTCCTTGAAGGAGAAACACATATTTATCATTTTCACAGTGTTTATTAGAGCCGTGTAGGATAGTATTTAGATACTGTTCAATATCTTTTGCAGAGTAAAGTGAAAAAGGGAAATGTGGAGGTGTTTGTGTGATAAGAAACTCATTTCTCATCAGCTGCAGGAAGGCCAAACCAGCAGCACATTTATAATATTCATCTGAGCCTTTGCTTTGCACTCTCTGTTGTTCGATTTCTCCGAGTCACGAGAGGAATCTTTCTAATTTTACTCCGTCCCTCCAGTGGACGGCCTTTTGTCCTTTTGATTAAAACCCAGAGTCAAAGAAGAAAAACAAAATTCGCGGCTTGTTTTTGAGTAAAATGTTGAGTCGAGGTTTGAGCAGACCTCCTGTTTGAAGCTTTGTCCTCAGAGGAAGGCCGATGTTTAAAATGCTCGGGACTGTTTCATCCTCTTTTTAACCTGATCTTTGAACAGACCGATGAACTTAAGGCTTCATAACCTTTGTCTATAAGCAGAGTCTGTTTGTTTTCCCTCTGTGATTATGTGCAGCAAACAGAGAGAACAACTGTGTTGACTTTTTAAACCCAAGTACAGCTTTGCTTCTTTTCTTTTGGATACACAAAATCTGCTATTGCAGAGTTAAAATTTCACTAGAGGGATGAATTTATCAATTATCGTTGTGTACAGGAAAGTTCTGCAGCCCAGCGTCTGTGTCCAGTGTCAGTGTTCAAGCTAATGCAGGAAGAACGGTGTGTTCGAAGTGACGGGTGTGAGTGTTATCATCTTGTTCTGCAGTGGAGTTCTTCTCCCACGACCCCTCGTAATTGTGTCATTAAATATATGTTCAGGGCCTTGCTCAAGGGCAACTCAATGACGGTAATGAGGGAGAACAAGTGCTGCGCTGTCACTTTACCCACTGTGATTCATCCTGCCGAGGGTTTGAACCAGCGACCCTCGAGTTACTGGCCTGCTCCATCAGCAGCACCACCACAACCACTGTCTTTCTCTACCCGTAACCCTCCTTTCAGCCATTGTAGAAAGAAAAAAATATTGTCATTGAGCAAAATTTTCACCACCTTTCATGACCTTCTTCAGCAACTGGTAAGGTAGAAAGTGATCCTTGAGTTTGGAATATTTTATCACAGATGGCTTCCTGTGATCGAGGAATGAGCTCAAGGCAGTTTTTATCTACTGAGCCTTGATTTTTACATTAAATTCACCCGTAAGCAGTTTTGTTGTTATTATTAAATCTACTATCGTGGATCAGCCATGTCCAGCTCTTCAGTGAAGCTTCAGTGAAAGAGTTTTTATGGCTTCACTTGTGCATCCATTGGAAATATTGTGCATATCTTGTCACATTTCCTCCAAAATTCTACCTCACATACGTATTTAGCTTTGTTTTGGGAACTAGCTGGTCTGACAGAGATAAGCAGGTTAAATATATCTCATGTTGTCCAAATAGTATTTGAGGACCAACAGTAAGTAAAACTGTTTTAAAAATCTATTTTCTAAAATGCATCTCAGATGAAATTATTTTATTACTAACATGTTGTGTTGAAATGATGTTTACTTTGCTTCTGGTACGTTCGATTTTTTTTTTTGTTAATTCATTGAGGCCACAAAAAGAAAACACTCCAAATATATATTTTTTGCTTCTTTCAAATTGCAGCCCTATTTACAGATCCATGAGGCGTTCAGGCCAAGATCTTCACCCTCTGCACCTTCAGCATCTGTCAGGTCTGCGGGCGATAGACTCTATTATCAGAACCTGCGAATGCTCCAAACATCAGCCGCTGAATTTCTTTTTCTCCCCCCTAAATATTAACCCACGCTAAAATTACATACAGTATCTGCCTCGGAGCCTTGTGTAACCTGGCTTTGATTCAGCGCTGTTGTGACCCACTTCCCAGATCAATGACATCTGGAGGAGGAGGAGGTGGCAGGGAGGAGGAGGAGGAGGGAGGGAAGGTCGCAGGGAGGTGCTGATGATGTCTAACAAACGTGCCCGGCGGGAGGTAACCTCTGGAGCAGGTAGCGTGGAGGTGGCGCTAAACGAGGACGACGTCCAACTGTGTGTTTCATTATGAACAGATGCTGCCGCGATGGGAGGGAGGAGGAGGAGGGAGGAGGAGGAGGAGGGAGGATTGAAGGGGAGGAGAACGGAAGGGAGAGAGGAGAGTGACAAAGGAGAAATGAGGAAAGTAAAGAAAGGAAGAGAGCAAGGAAGGTAAGGGAGGGGGAGAAGAGAAAGGAGGCTCAGAGGAAGGAGGAGGTTAGGAGGAGAGAGCAGGAAGGTCGAAGACGAGGATCGAAACCACGAGGAGTAAAAGGAGCTGAGGAAGAAAAGGAAAGAGAGAAATGGAATAGGAGGGAAGCAGGAAAGTGAGGAAAGGATTAGATGAGGACTGTAATCCCTGAAACTGCCGTAGCGTGTGTGTGTGTGTGTGTGTGTGTGTGTGTGTGTGTGTGTGTGTGTGTGTGCGCATTAAACCCTCCTCTTTACTGGAGTTAAAATGCGACCTCACACACACACATGCATGAACTAATACAAGGTCGTGACACACTGCAGCCAACCAGCTGAAACTAAAATTAGTGAGTGTGTGTGTGTGTGTGTGTGTGTGTGTGTGTGTGTGTGTGTCTCCAGGCCGACTGCATAGCTTGACTCATAATGCCTCTGAACACACACTCACACAGAGCATTTAATGCCACTGTACGAGCGCTGACAGACTCTGAAGCTGCGTTCAGATCGAGATGTGAGTTTTTGTGTATTTTATGTTTTATATGTTAGTGGAGACGAACAGACTGTACAGGTGTGTGAATGTACAGGTGTTAGCTGCAGGTACGAGAGCTCAGACTTTATAATCACTTGCTGTGTTCAGTCTGAACAAACCTTCAGAAGGATTCATAATCATCCAGCATCAGACTTTCAGCTTCAGGTCATTAGAAAACAATTTGCTCGACTTTTAATGTCAAGATGAAGTTTGACAATAAAATGCTAAAATAAAATCCAACCTGCAAATTTAAACTTCAAGCTCACAATACAAGTTGGAACCATAATGATTTAACAACAGGAATTAATTTTTTGACCTAACGCAGTGCAGGTACATCATTAATCTTGTGAGGTATCGGTAATGTCTTTACTATCGGACTTTAAGGAGTACTGTCAGTTTACACCGAGTACTGACCGAGTATCAGGAGTGTTGCTTGGGTACGAGGAGCAGTGGACTGGTTTCGTACTGAAGTACTGGTTTTCACTGCAGGTTGGTTCTCTGTCTGATTGCTGGCTCTTCACTGGGTCAACGGCAGCTGCACCGACACCACAGAACCTGTTTCTGTCCCGGATCCACTCAGACGTGTTTCAGCCACGGTTGCTTGAAATTCTGCCTGATGAGCTTGGAAATGCAAACTAGATATACGAACAGTTTCCCAGCAGGAAAACAGATTTGTGACGGAGACAAAGGAAATGATCTCCAGTGGATAAACATGAGGTTGTGGTGGAGCGTGGACGACTTTCCTCCAGCTCTGATGATGTGGGTTCGATCCCCATCTGACGACAACAAGGTTTGTCGTGGAAGGAAAGTTTCATTTGACTGAACCAGAACTGAAACCTGAAGAAAATCTTCACTAATCAGTAACTGCAGCTGATCCTGTTGGCTGATTCGACCAAACTGTTCCTGTTGCTGACAATTTTAGAGCTTTCACTGAACTCGAGCTTAAAGGAAGTGAAAATAAACTACAAGACATTCATATCTTACAAAGAACAAATATGTTCACATAAAATAGTTTAAAAAAAGGGACGTAAACTTTCTAAGTTCTCAGTTTTTATATGGTTCGGTTTAGATTCTGTGTGAAATCAGCCGTCTGACTTTTCATACATGTGTAGAAGTGGACTCTGCATTTAACATGAACTCAGGCTCTGTTGTTCTTTGTTTGCTGAATCAAAGTGGAGGAACATTATATCTTTTTTAATAATTTCCTCTTAACCTGTGTTTCAGAGTTTGTGCTCATATCAGAATTTTTTTTGTATTTTTTTTTTTTTTTTGAGTGTTGCATCTAGTTTGACCATTTCATATTTTCTTTAACTCTTGAGTAACTGCAGTATCTTTTATACAAAGTAAAATACAATTAGTATTATAAGTATTATTGTATTTAACTGTGACTGTGTGAGTTTAAACGCCGTTCAAATGTTTATACATTTTTTATCTGATCTCAGAATTCATTTTGCGTTATTGTGGCTCTGCAAACCGCTGCTGCATTTTTTAATCAGCTTCTTTTTTCAACATTATTTTTCCTTCAGCCAGTTTTCAATTAATCCTTTTTTTATTGACATTTTTTTTCTCATTGATGAGACATTTTGCATGGAATGTGTTTTCTGCGTTGCGTTACCTGAGGTGTAAGACGTTCGTATCTATCCTCTTATAGGTGGAGCGTCGTCGAGCACCGAGCCGGAGAGGGGGGCCGGACAAAAAAGACTGCCTTAAGACAAAACTAAAGACACAAAGAGCATCTAAAGCTTCTTTTTTTCCTCCTCCAATTTACAAAAAGAAAACAGATTAAGTCCTCAAGCTTTTTTTCTTCCTCTCCGATGCAGTTCTGAGGATTTTCTCTCTTCCCTTCCCTCCTTGCCTGTGGTCGTGAACTGCTTTTTTTGCTTCATGTTGCACATTCTTGGTACAAGTTTCCGTCGTGGAGAATCGAGTCACAAAAAAACAGATGAAAGAAAAAACATTTTTGTGGAGAAAATGTCCTGAATAACAAGGAATTAATCGTGTTTGGTTCTTCTGGGGTCTTTTTTTCCCACTCCACATCCTTGGTAGGCCATTTTCTGGGAGGTGGATTTGTACTTTTTGTCGACGCTGCGCTGTTCTCCGTGTGGATTTAACGGAAGCCTGAGTGGACTCGTCCGATCGCAGTGGATTATCGGCTCTCCACCTTTCATGGGTTTTTGCTCTTGTTGCTCTTTTTTCAGCTGTTTTTGCAGAACTGTAGTTTCACTTTGTTTCCCAGGGTCACATTTTGTGGGCGAATCAATCTCTTTTTTTAAATTTTTGTGTTGGTAGCCCTGGTGCCTGTAGTTGCTGATTGACAGTCAGGGTTCGGAGGACAGGGTGAACGGCAGATAATCAGCTGACCCGCCTCCTCTCGCCGGCCAATAGAAACTCTGGTAGGAACTGACAGGAACTGTCGTTGAAATCTTTTTGGTCCCCGTCATCTCTGCTCAATCATTCCTCTCTATTTGATCCAGACAGTTAGCCACAGTTAAAGGAGCAGTCCAACATGTTGTTAGTCATTAGAACCCGTTAGATGACAAAATGCATTTCAGTTTCACCTCCGTGGGTCCAGGACGTGTTTAGCTTAGCTTAGCGCCAGACTAGAGAAGCAGGTGGAAACTATTAGCTTAGCTTCATCAAGTCACAGATATGTCGATATCTGCGTAAAAGAAATGTCAAAGATGTG
This sequence comes from Holacanthus passer, assembly GCA_025331565.1. Classification (NCBI taxonomy): domain Eukaryota; kingdom Metazoa; phylum Chordata; class Actinopteri; family Pomacanthidae; genus Holacanthus; species Holacanthus passer. Next base: position 562,545 of record JAFREQ010000071.1, on the reverse strand, counting down.
TTTGCAGTAGTACAAACAGTCACCTCAATACATTGCTTGTCCACT
>JAFREQ010000071.1:407500-557500 GCA_025331565.1 Holacanthus passer | reverse complement strand
AATAAATGGCCCCGTTGTTGTATCATAAACTGTATCATCATGTTATTATTAATGTTCTATCTGGTATATGTTAGTAGTCGGTGGTTGAACCTCAACAATTTAGCAACTCATCGTATGTTTAAGTTTAATCTGAAAAGTAACTGAAGCTGTCAGACAGATGTAGTGGAGTATAAGCACAAAGTAGATCTACATCAACATTGTACTTGAGTAAATGTACTTAGTTACTTTACATCACCACCGTCCTGCGACTCCAGACTCCACCTGCAGGTGTAAACTGCTCTTCCTGTTCCTGCCTGCAGGTCGTCAGCGATTCTCCTCCTTAATTGTGTTAATTCTGCCTTGGCAGCGATGTTCTCGCGCTGTGAACCGACAGAGAAGTGGCTGAATGAACTGAATTGAAGTTGAAATAACAAGATGATATCAGATCATATTTCTGACAATCAGAGGAAAATTCCACAAGATATTTTTGGATCAGCAGCCGTTTGGGCTACAAAGTGTCTTCGGCTGCCCTCATCCAAAACTCAGCCAGACTGTTACTGTTAGCAGCGAGCCAGCACGCGCACACACACACACACACACACACACACACACACACACACACACACACACACACTCGGACACACAAACAAGAAAGGACAAAGATACAGAGCTTCCAAATAATTAGTGAGCCCAGAAGTCTGCAGCACTGCAGAGCCAGGAGTGTGTGTGTGTGCACGTCTGTGTGTGTGTGTGTGTGTTCAGGTCTGGACAGTCCTCCTTAATGAGGAGACAGAGGACAGACTGGTTTATAGAGAAAACCTTCCAAATCCCATTACTGCACTGGTTAGTGTGTGTGTGTGTTTACGAGTAGAAGTGTGTATCATTGTGTGTGTACAACTGTGTATTATTGTGTGTTTTTTTTGTCTCTGTGAGTCTATAAAAGTCTCTGTGTTGTGTGTTCGCGTGTGTGTGTGTCCCACTCTGTCCTCAGTAAACAGCGACTTCTCATTAAAGCTTTCCGCTCGGCTGCCGGTGAGCGCCGAGTCCTGGAACCTGGATAATCCACTCCCAACACACACATACACACACACACACACACATACACACAGATAATACACAGAAACACACACAATAAAGCTCTTTCCAGCCCGCTGACTTACAGCCCTTGTATCAACTCAACGGTCACCTGGAGAGAAAAAAAGAAGGAAGAAGAAGCAGGAGAAGGAGAGATAAGGAAAGGAAGGATGGAAGTTAGGATGGACGAGAGGAGGAGGGAGGTCAGGAGGAACAGAGGAAAGAGTGGTGTAAACAGAAGATTAGCAGTGTTTCAGGTTGAGGGGTGAAAGGAGGAGGAGGAGGAAAGAAGGAGGAGGACAGATGGAGAAAAGGAAGGTTGAAGAAAAAGGAAGGAAGGAAGGATGGAGGAGATGAAGAAGCTGAAGTTCAGGAACAAAAGAAGAGGTCAGATATGGAGTGAAGGGAGGAAGTCATTAAGATTTGGAGAGGGGGAGGAAAGAGTGCTGTAAACAGAGCAAAGAGGAGGAGGATGAGGAGAACAAGAGGAAAAAGACAATCTGATAATGAAAGAAGGAGCAGAGGAGATGCTGAACAGGGCAATGAGAAAAAGAGGGGAAGAGAAGGAACGGTGGTATGAAAAACTGAATGAGGAGGAGCAGGAGGATGTGATGAGGTCAGTGATGAGGGTGAGGAGGAGAAAGAAAAGAGGGTGAGTCAATGACTAGAAGAGGAAGAAGGAGGAGTAGATGGTGGAAAAGGGGGAGGAGAGGAGGATGGAACAATTAGAGAGCGGTGTAAACAAAAGATTTGCCGTGAGAGGAGAGGAGGAGTGAAGGAGGAGGGAGGTCAAGAAGAACGCTGAAGAGAGTGGTGTAAACAGAAAGACGTCAGTGAGGGTGAGGAGTCGAGGAGGAGGACGACAACTTAAGGAGAGACGGAAGTGAAGAGGAGAGAGGAAGGAGGAGGAAAAGTGATTGAGATAATGAATCAAGGCAGCAGAGAGGCTGAAGAACAGGAGCAGAGGAGGAGAAGGAGTACAGCAGGAAGAATTTGTAAAGATAAAAGAGAGGAGGAGGAGGATATGAAGAGGAGGAATCCAGATAAGGAGGAGGAGGAAGAGGAGAGAAGGAGGAGTAAATTAAAAGAAGGAAGGAAGAGGCATATGATGGAGAGAAGTAGGAGCAGTGGAGAGGAGGGGAACAGTAATGGAGATAAGAAATCAAGAGCCACATGAGGAGTGTAGAGAAGGAGAGGAGGAAGTGTAGAGGAAACCAAGAGGTAGACATTCAAGAGGGGGAGTTCAGAAAGAGGAGGTGATAATTAATCAAGGCAATGGCCCACAAGGAGAAGGAGACAGAAAGGGAGGAAGTGAGAGAGCAGCAGGGAAACAGAGTCGAAGAGGAGGAAGAGGAGGAGCGAAGGAGTTGAAGAGCCGGGTTGAGAAGGAGGAACCAGCATCATAACAAATCAAGGCAGTGGAGGAGCAGGAGGAGAGAGGAGAGGGGATGGAGCATGAACCTTGGAGGCAGATAATGAAGAAGTGGAAGAGGAGAAGTGAGGACGGGGAGCAGAGTCAAGACTGAAGCTATAAAGAAAAGGAGGAAAACAGGAGGAAGGAGAAGGAGAGGAGCAGGCACAGGAGGAGCAGGAGGAGCAGCAGAGGGAGTGGGTGTGTTTGTCAGGTTAATCCTCTCCTATTAGCGGCTCCTCTGTGTGCTGTAAGGATTAGCCTGTTGTCTGAGCTCCAGCGGGTCGGGGAGCAGGGGGCCGCGCCCGCCCCGACGGCCCGGCCAGGAGCCTCCGACGGCGGGCGCGCCGACGCCCCGCGCCCCCCCTCTGTCCTGGAGCTGAGCGAGGATTCGGCATTAGTTTGTTTGTTCGGCGCATGGTGCTGAATAACCAATGAGATGATGGATGGGAGAGCGTTTCCCTGGGCAACGGTTTAGAGGCCCTCCCCTCAATTAACCTCTTGGCATGGCTCTCACACACACACAGAGAAAAACACACACACACACACGCGTATTGTAGAGATAACTCACGCATTGATATGCAAGATACAAAGTCATACAGCCCATACACAGATCGGGTCAGGTTGAGGCTGCTGCTCATAATTCCTAGCACACAAGCTAACGCACACACACACACAAACACACACACACACACACACACACACACACACAAAAACACACAGCTTAGCGGAGGATGCAGTATTTACAATTCGGGTCACACAGGCAGAGATAAAAACACACCGAGGCGAACACGGGTCAGTGGTGCTGCTGGTGCTTCTAATGCAGAGCACACGCACACACACTTACACACACTCATAAATACACTTACACACATACACACACACTTCAACACACACAGTTTGAGGGCAAAGCATCACTTATGATGTTTGTAATGCTGAACACAGGCTCGGCTTAACACTGAACATGCATACACACACCGAATCACATCTACCATGCAATACACACGCACGCGTATTTCACAGTTACACACACTTCCACACACACACTGGACACTCAGCCGGCTGCAGATAAGCCACGTAGGCACAAACAACAAAAGCAACAGAAGAAGAAGTCTGTCTGAACTTCCTGTTGGGAGTTTTCTGACTCAGTTTTCTGTCAGTGTGTGATTTACGTTTGCCACATAGAGGACATGTCGACTCGTGTGTTGCTTCTGGGTAAATTTAACTTCCAGTAACCTGAAGCGTTTGATTGGTGGAGCTTGTTTGTGGGGTGTGTGCGTGTGTGTGTGTGTGTGTGTGTGGCCAGGCCTGGGAGGCAAAGCTGAGGGAGAGAAAGTCTGTGACGGACTGCAAACGGCACGCAGACAGGCCCGCTTTCACATCACATCACATCACTGCAGTGTGAGTGAGTGAGTGTGTGTGTGTGTGTGTGTGTGTGTGTGTGTGTGTGTGTTTGGGATGGTTTGGGGACATGAGTGCATGAGTGTGTGCATGCATGTGGCAACAATTGTATGTGCATTCGAATCTATGTTTGTGTATATTTTTGTGTTGTGCAACTAAGAGAGGAAAAGGTTTGGGGACATGACTACGTGGCTGCTGTGTGTGTGTGTGTGTGTGTGTGTGTGTGTGTGTGTGTCGCAGGGAGGGAAGTGCTGTCCAGGGGGGAGATCTTCTTCTGCTCCAGTTATAGCGGTCAGACACCAGCACAGTCCTCCACGGTCCACTTCCTGTCCATTTCCTGTTGACCCTTGACCCCTGCTGGCTGAGTTGAGGTCCTGAGGGTTTGGATGGCGTGTGTGTGTGTGTGTTTCTGTGTGTGTGTGTGTGTGTGTGTGTGTTTTCTGTGTGTGTGTGTGTGTGTGTTGGGGGGTGGTCCCCCTGTAGACCTCAGAGGCAAAAACCAGGAATAAATGAAGCGAAAACAGAGGACAGCTGAATTATTTTCTCTATCTGTTGACTTGCACTTACAGAGAATAACAAAAATATTCATATAAACCAGAAAACTTACATATATATTTAAGTATAATGGATTTATTGATAAAGATGGAACTTGAATCCTAAACAAAGGAAGTTCGTTTAAAGTTATGAATTGAAATATTGGTCTGTGTCATCCGATTAAAAGATAAGTTGCTTTTATTCTAGACTTTTTTATTTATGATTAACTGTAGTTTACTTTGACCCAATCCCACAAACACAAAAACATACAAATACTCAGTAGAGACCAAATGTGGATTCATCCGCCGCTGAAAATAGTCCCCATCAAATGTGCTATATTTCTGAATTTCCCCACTGTGGGACGAATAAAGGGAGTCAAGGTTTATCTTATCTTCCTCGAGCGACAGGAAAGTTTGAATCAGCAATAAAAACTGTCGTCAGAGCAGCAGATTCTTCAAGCTTCTTTCTCCTGAAAGTTCACGGGGTCGATCAAACCTAAACAGCGGTGAGATATTCACGTGTTCAGACTAATGTCTCGTCCTCGTTCTGTGGCCGTTTCAGGTCGGAGCCACAGCTCGGCTCAGTCCGATGAGGATGACTCATCTGCACTTCTGTTGCTCTCGTCTTGGTCCTTTGACTTTCTCTCTCTACCAAAACAAGCTCTTTTGGATGGAAGCCGGTTTCAGTTTTGCTTTTCAGTTTCAGAATTTGGGAAGTTGACTTGTTCTAGTTGTGCTTCTCTCTGGTTGTCAAGCATAAAATATGTGTATAAGTTGGGGAAAACGGTGATTTTGTGTCGTGTGTCTCGTCTTTGTCGTCGAAGTTTTATTACGTGATTCATCTATCAACCGAAAATCAGGAGCTCTTTTGATAATCCTTTAACCATTTTTCAAATCAGTGTCAAACATCTGCTGGTTCTTAAATGTGATAATTTTCTGCTGTTCACTGTTGTAAATTAAATCTTTTTCGGATTTTGGGGTCAAAGTCAGACAGAATGAGCAATTTGAATATGTCGCCTTGGACTCGCCGAGGATGTGACAGGCAATGTTCCGACAAAAGGAAAATAAGAAGCAGGTTATTTGTTTTCAAACTTTACAGGCGCCTTGTGAAAGAACTTTTCAGTAAATGAAAGAAGCAGAAGAATGAAAAGGTTTAGAAATTAGACTCGTGGGTGGGAGGTGAGAAAATGTTTGAGTTGATTCTGGACTTTAAAATTAAAGAACCAGGCAGAGCTTCGGATTTTATTTTCGTGAATTTGCACTTTTCCATAATGCATATACTTCCCAGTATAAGATACATGCAGTATTAGTACACAGTGAGCGGTATCCCAGCAGTCTTTAATATTCCCAGTTGCTCTGTTCCTAATTTTCTTCTTCTTTTGTGTATCCTCTTCCTTTCTGCCACTGCGACCTCCTAATTTCCCCGCAGGGATCACCAAGTTTCATCTTCTCTTATTAAACTTAATTTGCACCGTGTGTGAGTGTGTGTGTGTGTGTGAGTGTGTGTGTGTGTTTTCAGTCTACTCACAGACAAGGAGACGCAGCCATGCGGTAAATTGTCCTTGTCATCCGTGTGTCACCAGCAGAGTCGGTAACCTTAACGAGGACTGTGTGTCCGCTCGTTCCCGTGCTCGGCGGCGGGGTCTCTGAGGGCCGCCGCGTGGCGTCTTCATCGGCACAGTCGGAACCACCGGGACGCTTCCCTCGGCTCGGTGGGGAGGACGCCGCCGACGCCCGGGCCCGTGTCGCTGCTAATTAGGGAAGCAGCATCGACCCGCTGGCTACCTGTGAGGCCTGTCCTTCCTCTGCTCAGCATCGCTCTCAGGCTGTTCGCTCTGAGCCGGACTTCACTCTGAGCTCGCCGTTAAAATAGAGTTAAACTCGTGGGTTCCTCTCTGAGCTTCACTGGGACAGCTGAGGGTTCAGCGTCTTGCTAAAGGGCACCTCAGTTATTAGAAAGGGCAACGTTTTTCATTTACTCACTCGTCTGCTTCTTCAAGCTTCTGGTCTTTTTCTCTTTTTCATGCTGTTTCCTCCACTGACACTTGTTTGAATTGTTTTTTTTAATTTATTGAATGTATTTATTTTTTGTACAAAAGGTCACTTGAAAGGCCTTTTATATAAAAAAAAAATATATATATATAAGTATGAATATGAGATTGAGTGACTTGTTGAAAACCTTTTGTTGAATTGCAGTGGAAATGAAATGGCCTTGATTAAGCTGCAGAACGTATCTAAACCTCGAGGTGACACATGAGAACTTGCTCATACGTTTGTATATTTTGTATGTTGTGTCGGTGCAGATTGATGTTTGCAGACGTGGAAGAATAGATGGTAGACGGTGTGTAAAATGCAGCCGGTGTGGTCGGTCTTCACACTGCGATGCTGCTGGATGGGTGATTTTATATGTGTTGTAAAATATTCATTTTCCTTTGCCGAGGAAGAGCTCGTCTGTAGCTTTTTGATTGGCAGCTCGAGATTGCGGGAGGAGGTGGGGCTTTCAGACAGCGAGCAGCCACTTCTGTTGTTTCCAGTTTAAACAGCCGGCAGTGAGAGACGGCGTCTGCCACTCAAACATTCACGGCTATTTGCTGCTGACGTCTGAGTTTTTTATGTCGTGTAATCAACCGCGGAAAGAACGGCAAACCTCAAAAGAAAATATGATGCAGCATCAACATCATCTTCAAAGTCTTACTCTCTCGTCTGCATAAACAATGTTTCTGAAATTAATTTCATAAACTTGCTTGATTAATCGTGTCATATTTTTCGAAGCATTTCTTCTATTTCCATCCGTCTCTGTTTGGGGACCTGACGATGTTTGGTGGACGGCAGCAGGTTGTTCAAGTCACTAACCTAAAATACACATTTAGGTTAAAGCAGCATCAGAAGAGCTTTTAATCTTGTTGGTCTGATTTAAAATAGAAACTTGATGAGGAGGAATTAAAAACACGACACCGCTGGTTCTTCTGCATCGATGTGGTTCTTTTTCAAACCGTCCGTCCTGAGTCTCTTTGCAGAATGTGGCCACACAGTATATCCTGTTTGTCATTTACATCATTTTTCCATCACACTGTGAGCCGCCATATGCGGCGTGGCTGATGTGATGTGTTCTGCATATATTTACACCAACATCACCGCGAGTGTTTCCTTCTCCAGATAAGATATTTGCATGTAAATACCGGGAGGAAATGGGGTCAGTGTGTTCTGTAAACGGACATATGTGTGTATAATACAACGAGACTGTGCATTGACTTGCATACGGTCCTCCGCTCACTGCTGCGCTGCCTCGCTCGCCCTCTTCTGTCACTCAAAACATCTCCACTCGTCTCTTTCATGGAGCCTACACACACACACACACACACACACACACACACACACACACCTAGCTCTTCACAGTGATTTGATTCCGATTTCTTTCCTTCACTCACTTTCTCTCTCTCTCTTTGGCTTCTATCCCACCTTCTCTCTCTCCCTCTCTCTCTCTCTCTCTCTCTCTCTCTCTCTCTCTCTCTCCCTCTCTCTCTCTCTCTCATAGTATCTCCTTTGTAAATGGATCCTCGGCCCTGGCCTGCATTTGCATGGGTGGGAGCCAATAAGGAGTTTGGCTGGGGGGACGCCTGAGAGAGGGAGAGGAGGAGAATCTCATTTCCATATATAACGAGGCCTTTTCTGCAGGCAGCCAGGGAAACAGAAAACACAGGAAAATGGATTTATTTATGTATGGTTTTGTCAAAGATTTCCCCCAGCAGTTGAAGTCAATCCAGGAAGCCAATTATGCGTTGGATTGCGAGTGTGAGAGAGAGAGATTTCTTTTAATTTTATTTTGTCTTTCAGCTCGTTCTGTATATCCCCAGAAAAAGGAAAAAAAAACGAGCGTCTGATGAGTTGTGAACCAAACCGATGATGATGAGGAGGAGGTTAGGGCGATTCCATCATCATCACTTCTTCTTTATCTCTTATTTTTGTTGCTATCAAAGCGCCAGCCTTTCATCTGCTTCCTCCTTTTCTTGTGCTCGGCTCGGGGCCTGTTTCTCTGAGAGGAGCTTTGGGGCAAAAACTAACCATCTTCCTCGCTTTCACTGTAAATGTCAAGAAATTAAAAAAGAAAAAAAAAAAACTCGCCGAGAACCAAGAAATAAAGAGAGCAGAATGACTTCACATCAGGACAGCGGCGCGCAAGATGAGCGAGACGGCGGCTCTTATTCGCCATCACCAAGAGTCGTTTTTTTCATCAAACAGGACTAAGAAGCAAACGAGGAGAGCGAGAATAAAAATAAAGGCATTTTATATTCTCCAGGATTGTTTTTTTTCTTTTTTGGCTTTTCTAATCTGCGATGCAAAAGAATTAAAGCATGGAGCCGAGCTGTTATCTCTTGCACGCAGTACGAGTGAGAGAGAGAGAGAGAGAGAGAGAGAGAGAGAGAGAGAGAGAGAGAGAGAGAGAGAGAGAATAGGCGAGAGCTGAATAATGAATCAAACACACTCCAAAGCCTTATACATTTCCTATACTTCACCTTAAATATTGAGAGGCCTACTTCTCAGCCCGCTGCTCCTCTCAGGCAAACACAAAAGTGGGAACTTTCAAGGATCGGGTGCATGAAGGACGGAGGATCTCTCCATCCTCTGTTTGTTTCTTTTCCCGGGACTCTGACTGATGTTGTTTTGCAGTTTTACACGCCGCTCGCCTGCTGACATTTTGCATAATGTGGACCGAGCGACTGCCGGCTGAGGATGATCGAAGCAGCTGGACGGCTCGTGATGAATGCTGGGAAGTCTCAGCGGGGGGGAGAGGCGGCTGATGGATCGGCGGGGAGAGCTGCTCCAGCTCAGGGTGGAGACGTCAGGAGGAGTTTGTAAAAACTGTGAACTTAATCAAGTTTCCTGTATTTAGATCAGAGGGTCTGTGTGTTTCGTGCTCGTAGGAGCTTCTGAGACTGAGCAGGAATCTGTGCCGAAGGCTGATTATTAGTAATGTGTGTGATTCTGACGGCATCGGGAGGAGAAGGAGGGCGTTTGCACAGGCTCTAGATTTTCATACTACACTGCTGCTGATATTTCTTTGCCTGCAGATGAAGGTGGAGAGAGAGGCCGAGCTCACACTGAGCGCAGCTTCATAGAAAATAGATAGACAGTCCAACATGTCACCGAGGCTATATGATGTTCTCATACAGTGAACTATTCAAACCCACGGCTCCATGCTCTTCAGTTTTAGACTTATATTATCTACATTAAAAGCTTGTGTCCTTTTGCTGCTCCAGTGAATTTGTGTTGCGCTTCCTTAAAGTCTGCTTGTGGTGGTTTTGGTGGGTGGAGCAACTTGAAAAGAACAATAAAAAACGAAGCAGCTGATAATGGGCCACATTCCCAAAACCCTTAATCCCACATTTCCCATCATGCAACCTGTTCTTCATTAGAAGCCTTTTTAACACCCACTCCCTGTTTGTAACGCAGGCTGTAACTCATAGCTCTTCGTGGGTTCTGTGTATTTTTACACAGTAATAGATTTCACATGGGGCGCTCAGCAGTCCAGCCTGGATGCGTTGGCTAAGAAACAGCAGCTTCTGGTCCAGAGCAGAAAAATAAAATAAAGTTCTGCGAGTGTGAACGTGACTTCGAGGCAGCGATGAGTCCGCCGGAGTTTCAGGTTAATATGAATAAATGTGGCAGGTTGAGTATGAGCCTAAATGCCTCCTTCAGATAGATGTGTCTTTGCTGTGCGCTCAGAGGCTCCGCGGGCGATTTCCAGTGAAAAACTGTGAACTTAATGGCGCTGCCTGGTTGAATAATGGTTGATAACGGTCGGAGGAGGTAAGAGCTGATGCAGTGGCACCTAAAGCTGCTGCTGTTTAACATATGGCTAGGTGCTAATGGAGCCCTCCAGACGCTCCTGTCTGTATTGTTAAGTGCCAGCAGTGAACTTCCAGCCACGGCAGCGACGTGAGACTTCACAGCTTCCCGGAGAAGATAATCTGATGTTAATTACCACGGGGTGCCAATAAATCACTCACAATCATGTCATAAACATGAAGGGGCCCTTCATGCATCATTATAACTTCTCGGAGACGAGCGAGCGCGAGCCTTTCGCCGTGACACCCGCCGCTTTCCCTTCATTATCCCGCCCCCATCATTTCCCTCACATGACAGCGAGGGTTTTTCTTTAACAGCCTCCATCACTTCGTCTTTCTTCAGATTTACTCACGTCACTGATGTCAAATTACAAAGTGCCTCCTGACTGAACCGAAGCTCCACGCAGAGCTCCATAAAGCAGCGTTAATGTGGACAGGAGGACAGAGGCTGGAGGTAATTATAGACTTTTCAGCTCTTCATTATAATCGATTACTTAATTGATGAATTTAGAAACATTTTATAAAGTGATTAATTCAATTTGCATTTAAATCATCCAGCCATCTACTTTCTATATCCTCTTTATGCCTTTCAGGGTCACAGGATAGTTCCTCTCCCAGCATGCACTGGGTGAGAGGCTGCCAGTCTCTCATAGAGAAGAAAAACTCTGCTCTTACTGATAGCTGTTAGTCTAAATGATTTCAAACATGAAATTACTCGCGCTGCTTCCTCAAAGTCGAGGATCCAAATCATCAGTCGAGGACTTTTTTAAACCACCATATGATTAGACGCACACTTGTGAGTTTTGATCATGTTAGATGTCAGTAATGAGACTAAAGGGCGAGAGTCAACCTCACGAGAAGGTTCAGTTTATAGATTTGCATTTTCGATTGTAGAAACTGGCCAAACTGCCTCTGCAGACGACCATGTGAACGTTGGTATTCTGCTTTTAAGATCAAGTCTATTTAAGGTTTGACAAAACGATCCCAGCTGTAGGTCTCTTTCACTGAGCTTCAGCTACATCACGGTTTTCATGTTCAGTAGATGTTGTGATTTCATCTCCAGCACTTTCAGGACTTCTCATCTGCGTTGTCTTAAAGTTAATTTAACATTTAATGCAGACTTTTGAAATCGTAGCTTGACAAAAAGCTCCCAACTCAGAATCAGCTTCTTGCCTTTTTCCATGTGATAAAGTTGGTAAATCTGAAGCACAGAGAGAAATTCAGAGCTGAAACACGCGGGAGGTTTTGTGTTTTAAGGGTTTTAATGTCGGGCTTTTGATCATTTTTTCCTCCATTTATTTCTTCTTCTTGCTTTTCTTTGTGTCGGCTCTTTTTTTTTCTTTAATTGTGCTTGTGGTCAGGACTCTCTCAGAAGAGCGATCTGGATCTCCAGAGACCGTCCTGGTAAAATAAAGGTCAAATGAAAAACACAAAGTGAAATAAAAATAATTCTCCTCCCTCTCTTCCTCCTTCCTGTAAATCTCCATATCTAACGAGCGTGGAGGTGACTCTAACGACCTGGCCGTGGCGAGCGCCAGCCAATTAGAGCATCCGAGGAAGATGAGCTCTCTCCGTGTCCTCCATCTGAACATCTGGTTCGAATCTGTGTCCGCCTGCTGTAATGTTGACCGTACTGATGGGTCTATTAGGAGCGCCGTGTGTGTGTGAGCGTGTGTTTGTGTGTTTGAGCTGATACAGGAAATGACACGGCAGCAGCAGGTACACAGGCGCTCCCAGAGCTCCCGTCCAAAGCGATCAAACGGAACCTGAACTAAGCGTGAATGCCGGCAGATTCGTGTTCGGGAACTCGATCAGCTGCTGCCGCTGACTTCCAACATGGCTGCCAGAGGGCGAGCTGGGAACCGCGGCAGGAGAGATCACAGCGATAACGATAACAAGCTGATGTTTACCAGGTGATAGGTGAGCAGGTATTTGGTCGTAACTGGACAAATGAAAACTTTTATTTTGGTTATTTTTACGTGTAAAGATCATTTAATCGTCGTTTGTCATTGTTCTGTTGTCGCTGTGAGGATGTGGGTGGAGGATCAGGCAGATCAGGTGCTGAGGCTTGAAAGGAGCTCACTTTTATCCTTCGACAGTAAAAGTGATGCTGTTGTTGCTTGTACTTTTTATTGTTGGGCTTTTCAGCTCTGTGAACCTCAGCTGCTTGAGTCTTTGCAGAGCTGCTTTTGTAGTTGTGGATTTAGGTTATTCTGTTTACTATTAGGATGAAATTTCAACCTGGACACGGTTGATCTTCAGTAAAATAAATAGGATTGAAAAACGTGCAGGAAGCAGCCGCCGACTTTTATCACATAAACACGTGAATCTCTTTGAGTCTTTCTTATAAACAGAGCTGTAATGAGGCCGCTGCCGCGTCGACAGGTCATCACTGTGATTTACTGTTCAGGCTTTCATCAGGAACAACCCCTGCACACACACACACACACACAGACAGACAGACAATACAAAACAAAATGTTCAAATGAATCCGCACCATTCCTCACCCTCTCCTCTGTTGGTCCAAACTTTCTGCTTCATTTGAGCCCAGAGTGCGTCGCATCTCCTCCGCCGAAGAAATCGTCTGCCACATTGCATTCTGGGTGTAATGTGCCCCGGGGCAGTATTAGATTTAGCCGGTATCAGCCTTATTTGTTCACTTTGCCCAGTCGAGTACACAGCGCGTACACGGTGTACAGTGCGGCTCCTCATCCACTTAGCACTCAGCAGATAAGAGCTTTCTTTATCCTGCTTATCTTGCAGAAGATAAAATACACTCAGAGGCCGAGTGGAAATGAGATGTGGCAACAAAGCGCATCTTTAAACGAGGAGGTGTTTCTTCATTTCCAATAATGATGGCCTATATAGAGCGTGAAATTCTCCCAACTCAGTGTGAGAGGAAACTGTGTGTGTGTGTGTGTGTGTGTGATAGAGAGGTTCGGCCGCATCATTTGAGTGTAAAAAGCGTTCAGTCCGACTAAGTTAGCGCATCTAAATGAGCGAAGGGAAGGTTACGGAGGGACAAACCTGAATCCCATTTTCTGCATCGCTTCACCTGTTCAGAGGTGTGTGTGTGTGTGTGTGTGTGTGGGATAGGAAGGGTGGTGTTGGTGTTGGTGCCGGGTGTGGACGGACGGCCTCGCTGCCATCTGACCTCTGAGAGTCACATGTAGTGGAGCTTTTTTGTCTTTCCTCCTCCTTCTGCTGCCGCGGCTTCAGATCTGCTTGCAGATGATGTTTCAGGACGACAGAGTCACCGTCAGACTGCTGCTCAAAACTTTTTCACCCAAATATGAGTTTAGAATCTAAAGCGAGCCTTCAGGGAGTCCTGACAGAATATGAAATCAGACTGTGACGACAGCTTAATACTGAAGAACAGAAAGGGAGCTGTTTGTGTTCGTGTGTAAACTGACAGACGGTTTTCAGGCTGACGACGATCAGCTTGAAAATAAAATGGATTATTTTCATTAACCTTAATCAATGTGAGTAATGAAGTGATGCTGCCTTCAGATAAATCTAGGAGCCAACATGAGCCTCTTTTAATGTCATCTGTCTGATTTGAGTTTGTGGCTGAAGCATCAGGTTGCTGGTTCACCTGTCCGTCATGTGAACTGAGGACCTCACTGAAAGCGCCCTCCATTCACTTTCAGATGTGGTGTTTTAATTGGCTGTCGCTCCTCGTGCCTCTGCCAGTTCATCGGACGTGACGTTGTGAGAGGACGAGGACAGACAGTCAGTCGTTGTTTGACTTCTTGTTTTCCGTCTCAGTCAAAGTTGTGATATTTCCCGTCCTCCCCGCCGCACTCGAACGCCTCGTCTTCCTCCTGCCTCTTGTCAGTTTTGTTTTCGAGCGTCTTTGTGACGGAGCGACTGGCAGGTTCGTATTTATTGACGGTCAGTGAAGATTCCTGCAGCCTCCGCCTCCTTTTGTTCTCTCCTCTCTCTCTTCTTCTTCTCTCCTCTGCTGTCGTCGACGTGACAGAACGCTGTGAAGCTCCATGACAGCGTTTTATTTCCTTTTCTCTCCCTTTTTTAATTTATTTTTTGTCTCGTCTTGTTTGTGTCTGCTGGTAAATATGACGCTTCGCACAAAACATCTCCTGTTCCGTCTGCTTTTCTTCACTGATTCCTGAAGAGAGTGATTAAAGGACCAGCCCACTTTTTTTTTTTTTTTTTTTTTTTTGACAAATCACACATACTTTGCATCATATTTTCCAAAAGCAGTTCAGGGTGCTCGAGTCTGCTTTTACTTGGATGAGTCTTTCAGTCGAATCCACGCTGATGAAGATCTTTCAGACACTTCACAGTCCATTTATTAAAGCGTTAAATCATTAAATACATTAATACATGTAAATTGCATGAGTTGAAGTGTGAAGAAGATCATTTTCACAGCGGCGCCTCAGATGCACGCGAGCCTGCCTCAGAAGTGATACTAAAGTCAGGAATTAACTTAAAAACTCGTCAGCCGGAGAGAAAGATGCTGATAAACACGACTACAGTCTCAGTGTGGTGGTTTTAATCCACCAGCCAGAGGTTTCAGAGATTAGACACGTCCCCTTGGGGAGTTAATTTAAACATTTCAACATATTTATTTACATATATATCTTTGTTCAGCTTTTTCAGGCATTTAATTGATCTTTATCAGAAGATTTCAGTCCTGATACACGATGTGAATCTCTGCTGAAACCATGTCTGATAAAAAGGATCAATCAGTGAAATTTCACTTTCGTGGAAGGAGTTTTTCAGCCATTTTCTCCTGAATTAGACAGTGACAGTGGAGAGTTGACAGAAGTGTGTTGACATGCAACAAAGATCTCTGGTCAGACTTGAACTGGGGACACAGCAAACACATGGTCAGCATCTCAAACCAGTGATTCACAGTCAGGGCTGCTTGGACCCAGCTGGTTCTTCTTCCACCAGCATCATTTCCCAGATCCTCGCCTTTCTACTTTCAGCTTGATTCTCTTCCTAAAATGTCTCTGATTATTCTCTTTCTGCCCTGACACACGAGTGAATATCTGAGTTGATGAAAATGATGATAAACTCATCTGCACTCGTCGCAAAGAGCTTAATGAGCAGCAGCGAAGAAAACCTGCAGACACGACTCAGGGCTGAGAAAACTCCTCCAAAATATGTTGTAAGGGTTAATAATAATCATTTAATCTGTATTATAATTCACTGTTTGACCTAAAAAGACACTGGAACTGAACATCATTAAAGAATAAGAGAGTAAAGATGCAATAATCTAATACGAAGTATCAGGAATCTAAAAAAGAATGAAAATATTTACGCAGCATTTCTAGTTTTTTTGAATCATGTGTTTAAACTTGTTATGTTGTGTCTCTGCCATCAAGGATCACAACTCTATTTTATAATGAGTGCGAACGTTATTTCTATAAAAGACAAAATAATCCAACTCAAGGTCCATTGTCCAACATTGTCCAGAGCTTTCACCTTTTCACTCTGTGGTCTTCATCAGCGGGTGGAGTCTGCTCCGCTCTTATCAAGGTGTCTCACTTATTATCATGTGACCACGTGGTTGGATCCACTGTGACGATTGTAAGATGCTTTAGGATGTGAGTTCAAAAGACCTTGAGTTCATATTATTTTATGAAACTGTATTTTTAAAAATAGTGAAGAGAATTATTGTTTGAGTAAAGAACAGCCAGTATTTCTAATCTGATGACATGTGGCAGTTTGTTGGTGAGCGGCCGCCGTGTAAACAGGATAATAATTAGCTGTCTCTTACATAAAATCTTCCAGAAATATTGTAGGAACATTTCAGCAACATCAAAACAACGTATGGGGAACTTTGAAGTGTGAGCAGATCAGACACTTAATGAGGGTCTGTGTGTGTTTTAATGTGTGTAGCAGACATATGGTCTCTCTCCAAACAAGATGCTGACCGGCTCTGCTCGCTGCATCCAAATGAGCTGCAGCACACACACACACACACACACACACACACACAGGGTAATATATGGCTCTGTGTGCGCCCTCTGACCCCTCTGCAGTAGTTTAAGTGTAAACAGACTATAAATAGAAAGCTGTACGTGTGTGTGTGTGTGTTTGTGTGTGTGTGTGTGTGTGTGTGTGTGTGTGTGTGTGTGTCTGTCTGTCTGTGTTATCAGGGCAACCAGCAGTTCTGTAGCACTGATCTATCCCATAAGTCAGTGGGGCTCCTGCTGCCTATTGATCTGGCAACCCTCCCTACACACACACACACACACACACACACACACACACACAGCCCATCTCATCGCCTGCCAGCTCGTTCACAGAAACACCGTCCATACAGATGGTCTCAACTGATGAAGAAAGAACCAGAGATAGAAATAAAGTAGACTCATCAGCTCCGACAATGCCGCCGTCCACACTCCTCCTCCTCCTCTTGTCTCTTCTCTTTCTCCACCTTTTCCTCCTCCTGTTCAGTCGATGATCCAAACCATCAAGTCTTTATAGTTTGTCATTCTGAGCCGCGCTCAGTTTATTTATTAATCAGCTGTGTCTTCATTGATCTTGACTCCAATCAATTAAGAACATCAGAGTCAAACTGAAATTTGAATTCTCTTCACTTTTGCGTGAGGAAGCATAAACTGTAACGATAATGCAGAGCAGCCTCGTGTGTGATCATGTCCAGTAAAACACAACACCTCAACTCAACAGGTAATTTCATAACAAAACACATTAGACTGAATAGATTTTGACAATCGATGGAAACAGATGAGGGGAAGTGCAGACTCACACATCCGTCCATGTTCGAGTCAGTGCCGTCCTGCGAGATTCACCTATTTACTCAGAGCTGTAGGTTTTGGTTCAGGTTTGGCTCCAGGCGTTCAGCCGACCTTTGACCTCGGTGTGGAAGCTCAGAGACACATCGTGGGACAGGGTGTGTGTGTGAGTGTGAGGAGGTGAGCTGTAGCCTGAAGCAGAGAATCACAGTCACCTCTCTGGAGTCTCTCTTTGTCTCTTTCTTTGCCACAGACTTTCTCTCTCACTCGTCTTGGTCCTTCCTTCCTCTCATCTTTCCTCCCTTCCTTCCATCCTTCTTCTCTTCATCCTTCACCTCTTTCTTTCGTCCGTCCCTCCATGTTTCGCTGTTTCTCCTCCTGTCTCTCCTTTTCTGTCTTGTTTTCCATCTGGCAACATTGAGTCTGTACCTGAATAAGAATAAAAGCTCATGTTGCTGTCGAAGTTTCATCACTTTAAATCTGGAGTTGCACTGAAATAAACCCTGAAAATATCGACTGACTTCAGCCGGATTCCTTCTTGTGAACAGTGAACTTTGAATATCAGGCGTTTTGCCAGAAACAATCAGTTATTAAACCAATGGATGATTGTTAGAGGACAGATTTAATGACTGATCAGAGTCTTTGTGTATCTGGACAGGTGAAAGATGAGACTCAAACAAATCTGTGGAAGCTTTCAATGGACAGTTTTTAACATTTTGAAGTTTTAGTTTTTATAATTTTGTCCTTCATTTCTTTCTTTGTTGATATTTTTCAGCTAAGTAAATGGGCCGACATGGACAAGACTTGTACAGAGATATGTAATAGGTTCCATCTTAAAGGTACATATATATATATAGAGAGAGAGAGAGAGTCCAGTTTTGCCCAGTATTTTACATATTATTCTTATTGTTGTCATTTTTCAATATTTCATAGACAGTTGCCGTCCAGTCCTCGATGGTTGGAGGTTTTCCTGTCAGGTTTTTTCTTTCTTCTTGCCAGCAGCCAAAAGTATTTTAAAGAGATATTCATCATGAGTCTTGAGTATTTCCAGGATTTTCCCCGATTATAATGTGACAAAAGAGCAATCAGCTTCTATTCCAAACACATAATTATCTCTTTAAAAGAGAAGCCCAGAAAATATGAAAATTGTCAGCCATTTTTTTTTTCACCACACTGCCTCCAGGCATGGTTTTGTCCCTGAGAGCTGTTTTGTATAAATGTCAGATATGGAGAAAGAAAATATCAGGATTATGTTCTTCCAACAGTCTCACCAACATCTAGAGTTTGTGGTTTTAGTCGGGTTTTAACATGTTTTATTCAAATCTTCCTGTTTCATCTTCAGGCTTGATTCTCTTTCCCACTTTCTGTTTCCATGGACAGTCGAGTGGTTGAATTCTGGTTTTCCATTATTTGCATCAATAATAAAAACACTTATACTTATTCTTTGTTTTCTTCAAACCTTTATTTAACTGAATTTCTTCGCACGCCTGCAACTTTTTGATTTAGATTTTTCCTCCCATGATAGTTTGAGGTTTTAATTTTTGTGTGTTGTGTTTTATGTCTCAGCTCGATTTCGTTCTCTGCTGTTTGTGCTGCAGCTCAGCTGGACCTCGGACTTTCTCCAAACTTTACCTGGAATATCTGCCTTTCTCTGCTCGTCTGTATTGTTTTTTTTTAAAACACACACTCGCATAAAGAATGAGTGAACTTTGATCTCAGTAGGTCTGGTCCCTCTTCCTCCCCGCTGGCTGTAGATGCAGCAGAGAGGAAGAACAAAGAGTGATGGGACATCAGGGCCGAGAGAGAGAGAGAGAGACTGAGAGATGCAGGTGGAAACAAAGTTTGAGAAAGATGGAGAAAAGAAGTAAGTAAGGAACAAAAGGAACGAGGAACAAAAGACAGATGGACACGAGAAGGAACGTAGAAATGAAGAAATCGTAGAAAACAGAAATTAGCTGAAGGTAGAATAAAGGGAAAGATAAAGGATGGAGGAGAAGGACACTTCTGTTTGTCATTTTGGTTTTCAGTTTCGCTACATGGACACTTCTGCAGTCGGTGAAAAGCCTTTTAGTATTTTTCTGTATCGTTTTCTGTCATTTAATGAGTTGCTGCATCAAAAGGAGAAGAAGAGTGGAGCCGACTGTCAGACTGTTGGTTTTAATTCAGGAAAAACATGATGGGTTTTATTATTCTTCACTTGTCAAGGTTGCGGCAGTCAGACGCTCATAGACCCTGAACACTGTGGAAAAAAAGAGAGTGAAAGTGTTTGGATTTTAGTTTAATTTCTACCCAAACACTCCTAAAGTCACGTCCACGGAGGAGGATGTTGATGCTGTTTGTTTCACTGCTGCAGGATCTTTAGGTTTGACGCCTCTGATGTATCGTGACTGAGAGACGTAACTCTGCATCCTCATCTGTCATTCTGTCCTGTGGTGTCCCCCAGAGTTCTGTCCTGGGTCCTTTTTTTTAATTTGCCTTCTGTACAGTGCTGATTTTATCACTGTTACACACCTTTAACCCTCACGGCACCACAAAATGTTTTATTCGCTGTAAACAGGAACTGAGAAAACAATCTCAGCACAAAGTCCATTTAGTAGCTGTTCCATTTAGTAACTCTTCATCATTTCACACGAGATGAAGTTAATCACAGAATTTCAGATGCTAAATGTAAAATGAGCACTGACTGTAAGAAGCAGATCGTGACCCACTTCAGACAATCCTTTTTAGTTATTTCTCTTTCATCTGTGTCTGTATTCTATGTCTCGCAGACGTGGAGGCTACAGAGGATTTTGTGACATCTGTTCTAGGAAGGTGTTACATACAGAAAATAAACTTTACTTCCTTATGACTGTTGTATTATGCAGCTGCAGCGTAGCTCCGTCTCTCACCAGCTGTAGCTGCACTGAACCAGTTTTTGCACATGAAGTTTAGTTGGTGAAGCAGTTTTCCTCCAGAGAGCAGCATCGCCGAGCTCCAGCCTCGATGCACAGTGACGGACTCGACTTCTGTTTGAGGACTTTTACTTTTAGATTTCCAGCAGGGGAGGAAAAAAAATGTGTCTGTCACACTTTATTTCCTCCATTAAAAAAAAGGAAAAAAAAATCTTCTGCAAACTTCATCTCAGTGTAGAAAATGACACAAAGTCTGACAGGGAAGTTTATCTGCAGCCTTCCTGATGTTCTTTTTTCTTCTCAGTCAAATTATCTCTCTGCACAGTTTCGGCCCCTTTTCAAGACGACTTGAGAGTCTTTAGAGCTGGTTTCTCTCTGTGTGAGCAACGGAAAAATATCACTGTTGAAATAAGGATATGTTCTGATGTAAATCTCTGGTGTCGTCTGAATTTATGAGTAAACATAAAAAAGGAGGGTACTTATAATTTATTATGTTCCTCGTTTTGCTCGAGTGTGAATCTTCTCTTCCTGCGTTCCAGTTTTTAAGATTTTGCTTCATTTTTCTATTCGTGCTTTGTCTAATATTTGTCAGAGGGTAAAATATGGACGAGGAAAGACAAGTTTATCTCATTTTAAGATCCTTGAAGGGCAGAGAAGAGATTAAAAAATAATTTTTGTTTGTTTTGTGCATAAAACTTTTCCCCCCCACGGTTTCGTTTATTAAATTCAAAAAGAGAATTATCCTGGTGAAAATCTCAGTCCTCAACGTTTTGCATATTTAACAACAAAACGATGGCGACGTCTCTCGTAGGACAAACAGGTCTAAGTTTCCCCTGAGATCAGGCTGAGATGATTTATGTTCAACACAAGCTAACGTTACCTGTGCAGCTCCTGCTCCTCAACACGCCGCCTGTCACACGTCGTTTTCTGTAGCTGGTCATACGTGTCGGCATCAATCTGTCTGCGGCGTCACTCCGCCGTGTGAGGAGGAATATGAGAAGGCATCCATCAGCCGCAGGTAGACTGTTGCCGCCGGATCAAACAGGAAGTGGCTCGGAGCGAAGACGCCGACAGTCGTCACGCAGCCGAACATACAATCAGTTTAGAGTTGTGAAAAGACAGAAAGACTCAGCGAGGAAACATGAAAACGTGCTGCTGACAAACAGAAACACACTCTGAAAACTGATGGACGCTCTGATGGAGACAGGAAGTCGACTCGTCACGAGAATCTAACGAGTTAACTGCATGAAATATTTACTTGGTTCTCCTTTTCTTCTACTGTACTTCTGCGTACAGTGTATCTAGTACATACTGAGTACATGTTGTTAAGTAATATCAATATATCACTTACATCACAGTAGTTTATGCAGTACATTTACTACCTGAAGCTCATACCAAGTATTAGTACATGTGGTACATTATCTCTATTGCACCTATAATACTGATAACATATTTTTAATATCTGCCACATACGTATTATTACTAAACTTAGTACATGTAGTTTATTGATACCAATAAACGTGATATATTTAGAACACAAGTTGCTACTACTTGTACTTGTACATATACATCTCTTGCAGTACAACACCCAGTGTTTTTACTGCATGTTTCTTATCTATCACATCTGATCATAAATCTGCTGATTTCATGACATTTGATCTGTTTGTTTGAATGTTAATTGGTTTAATTGTGATTAGTTTGTTTCAGTTTAGCTTCATGAAGCTAAATTCAGTTTGTTTTTTGTTTTTTTATTGAACATCGACAGAAACAGTCTGATGTTTTAACTGATACATCAGCAGCCAAAGAGCTGGTTTCTCTTTTATTGCCCGGGATTATACACACACAGTCACACACACACACTCACACACACACACACACACACACACACACTCACACACACACACACACTCACACACACACACACACACACTCACACTCACACACACACACACACACACACACACTCACACACACACAGTCACACACACACACACACTCACACTCACACACACACACACACACAGTCACACACACACACTCACACACACACACACACATACAGACACAAACACTCTGCTGAATGTAAAGAAGCAGCTCTGAGTGTGTTTTCACTGTGACAGAGTTAAAAGATTGCAACGTCCCATTAATATGCCTCAGCCCCCCCTTCTGTGCCCCCCCCATCCTCACGAACCCCAGATGCATCCTGGGAGATGGCAGCAGCAGCAGCTACAGCCACGGGCTGCGATGCTGCAAATTTATTCACTTTTGTAGGATAATTGAATTTTTCCTTCATAGTAGGCCGATTCCACAGGGGTACGAGTACGTGTGTGTGTGTGTGTGCGTGTGTGTGTGCGCGCCCATTCTTTTTTTTCCCCTCTGCACTATTAATAATTGACTGGTCGGCGTTTCTTTCACTGTGCAGATTTATTTCACCTCGACGCTAATTCTGTCCTTTTTCAGATCTGATCTGCAGGTTTCTCAGGTTTTTTTCTTTTCCGGTTGGTTGAAGTTATTTACAGTCGGGACGAACGTGGATGCTTCTGTTATGGGGGGGTCACTGAGTTTGGTTTACTGTCTCAGCTTCCTGTTTGATGTGCGAGTGTGTGAGTTAACTTCAAGCGACAGGCGTAAACAGGAACCCTTTAAACCCACAACATTAGTGATTGTTTGATGCATGGAAAACAACGTTGACAGGTCTGTAAGTCCGGTCTGACAGCGAATTCACACAAGAGTCACGTCTCTCCGTCTCAGCGGAAACATTAAAGAAGAAAATCAGTTTTCTTTCAGACAATCTGCGGCTTATTACAGCTGCTTTATCCATCATTCCTATCAGATGTGATCACATTTCACAGCTTCATAACCACAAATAGAAAGTCTGAATAAGGTTTCTAATTTCAAGTTTGTATTTACAATATAAATCTATCTGAAACTATATGTATAACTAATGCAAAAAGAAAACAATATCAAGATTTAAAAGCCACAGGTGAGATATTAAAATGTAATTTATGTTGTACAACAGAATCTGAAATATTTTTAGGCTGATTATTATCTGTTGTAGAGCTAAACGTTGACCGTGAGCTTCGCATAAATATAGTTTCATCCAACTGTTCAACAAACAATCAGACTGTTCAAATCAGTCTTGAAGGTAATAGAGTTCAGTTTGTTGGATGACTCTTCACACTACAATACCCATGAGCCTCAGCTGCTGTTGCCATGGAGAAGAAGACAGTCAGAGGTGTGAAGTGTTTTGTTTTTGCAGTTGGGAATAAAACTAATCGCCACAGTTTGTGAAATTACACTAAACTCATCCAGAATCTGAAGGAGGATTAATTTGAACTGTTGTGATCGTGATCTTCGGCTCATCGTTAGTGACGCACGCAGCAGAATCTTAAGTTCTGTCAATGGATTTCTCTCGCTGAAATGCATCATGGGAGTCGGCATCGACTTCTTCAGGTTTTGTGTCCGCAGGCTTCTTGTACCTTCGACTTTTTAACATTGAACCAAATATTCACACAGTTGTTCATCTTTTGTACTGATGATCCAACCAGGAGAGTTTTGTGTCCGAGACTTTAAGACAGACAGTAAGAAAATCAATGGGAAATATTTTCTTATTATTCTCAACTCGACTAACGATAGTAACAGGACAGACAGCTGAAACTCACCTGAGCCCACTGACGACAGACTTTAAAACATGGAGGATTTAGACACAGCTTCTATTTGGTCTTTAGAGAGTGGACATAGTTTGAGGAGACAGAGTGAGTCCCAGTGTCTTTATAGAGATGAAAAAGACTCTCAGTCATCCACACAGAGACAAAACCGTGTCCACATGTGAGGAGACGATAGACTCCGACACCCACCACAAGAGACCCATTATTTTATTTTCTTCTATCAGGACGCTTTTTCATGACATTATTTATATCAGGAAAGAAAACCTTGACAAAAGTTTGACGGCCCAGGAGGCAGACATTTATAAAACTCTGCTCTCAAGCACAATATTTTACCACAGCGAGTGGAGCTTTGCCTCTGACAGTCCTTATTCATTCAAGAAAATGTACCAAGTCCAGATTGTCTGTTTGGATTCGGGGAGACTTCTCTGCTGAGCTGGAACAGAGTAAATGTAGCGTGCAGTTAAATCTGGCAACAAGAGTCTATATACATAAACATAAACGTGTCTGGAAATGAGAATCTAATACAATCGTTGGCCGACAAGTCGGTCATTTATCTCGGTAAACGAGACAAAATAAAGACCTTAACCAATCAGGTACGAACGCTCGACAGCGGCTGGTTTACAGGACGAGCACCTTGTGCATAAAGTGAAAGTCTGGCGTGAAAGAACGAGGGGGTGAATTTCCCTTTAAAGAGATGCAGATGTGCTGCGGCTGCCAGATCCGAGCGCAGCCAGAATTTGTGTATTCAGGTCAGTTTGTGCATTCAAAGCAAACACAAACCATGTTCCTCAGCATCTTTAATGACCTCTCTCTCTTCCCCCGTTCACACACTCTCACTCATATATTCTCTCTCTCTCTCTCTCTCTCTCTCACACACACACACACACACACACCAGGGTGCACTGGTCAAATATTTATGGGCAGGAGAAGCTGCTGTGTTATTGTACTTGATATAGCTTCAGGCAGTTTCTATTGCACTTGCTTTGGTTTGCTCTCAGCCGCCGCTCTCAAATACAAAACGCTACAAATAAAAACTTTGGTTCCTTCTCTGCTCCGGAGCCGCAGCACAGATCTGATGTCTGGGAGGTTCAACCACCACCTTTCTGTGAAGCTCCCGTCCAGTTCGGCGCCGGGTGCAGTTAATTAATCACAGACAGGAACGGTTTCCCTCCTGACCTCTGACCTGCCGGACAGAAGCCGCGAGGAAACGCAGATGCTGGATGAACGAGGCGCGGGAAGCCTCTGTAAACACACGGTCAGGTCGGCGCCGGCGGCACGGTGGCGTTGCATCATGTTGAGCTTCTGATGAAACAACGCTCGCAGCAGTTACAGCAACAACGACACACTCGGCCCAAACGTGGTGTTCAGACATTAACACCCAATTTTAAATTCTAGTGGAGATCCCAAAGTTTCAAAAGATATCAAATATGTCAGGTTGAATTTTGGGGGAAAGTGTCTAAAATCACAAACACTTTAATTTGATCAAAAAAATGAATGAAAAAATGTTGGAGAGAAGAAAGGAAGAAAGAAAGAGGAAGGACCTGTGTTTACATTTTAAAATAACTAATCTATGTAAGACATTTTTGGAAGATGACGTATCATCTTTTCACTCTGTGACTCCTCTGTCGCTCTGAGACGAGGTCAGATAAACCTTCGGAGGCCTCGGCGGACCTCCGTCACGTCTCCACCCGCAGCTCCGCCATTTCACATCGACCGTCGCCTCCTCGTCTCGGCCGCTGCGTCGTTCGGTCGGTCGGTCGGTTGGACGCCGGGGCTTTAAAGCGAGGAATGGATTTACACCTCGCAGGAAACAGAGGGGAGGTCGAGGGGGGACTCATTTTAAACGTGTCAGTCAATACGTCGATGTTGCCGGCAGGAGCAGGAGGAGACACCAGCGCCGTTACACAAACGAGAAAAAAAGAGAGAGAAAACCCGTCAGAGCGAGAAGCACGAAGAAAAAAAGCAGAAACAAAGTCGAGGCTCTTTTATTTCTGTTTTTCAGCCTGTTTGGTTTTTGTTCTGCTTTCAGGAAGAGTCAGAGGGTGAATTAATTTTGGATTTGGAAAAGGAGGAAGGATGGAAGGAGTGGTTGTCTGTGTAATAACTTCTCTGCAGGAGGGGGAGGAGGCGTAGTTTTCACTTCTGAAAGCATCAAATGTTGATGCCTGAAAGAAAAAAACAAACGATTTTCATCTTCATCACTCTCTCCTGCTAATTAGCGAAAGAACCGATGACATTTAAATATCCATAATTCCCTTTTTTTCCTTTCCTTCCGTCTTGGAGATAAATCTATGTCTCCATTTCCTTCATTTTCTGCCAAAGCCGACTTCTCGTCCCCCCCTTTTCCTGTCTTCTTTTCCTCCACTTTCATCTCCCCCTCACCTCCCTCCCTCTCACCGTCCCTCCTCCCCTTCGTCCTCTTTCCCAGCTCTGTGTCGATTAATTAATTGCCGGCTAATTTAATTTCTCAAAAAGTAATAACTTGTTTAAGCATGAATAAAGACTGACAAGGCAAAGTTCTAATCTGCCCAAAGTTTAATTAGAGCCGGCAAGGTTTCCACATAGAGCCAGACTGGGGGGTCAGAGAGAGAGAGAGAGAGAGAGAGAGAGAGAGAAGATGGACTGATGGAGGAAGAGGCAACAAAGGAAAGAGAGATGGAAGAAAGAAACAAAGGGAAAAAAATAAAGACGTTAGAAAAATAACCAGATTTCTTGACAGTAACAGACAGTTAAAACTGTTTTTAACCTGAATTTATGTCTTCGTGCTTTCATTCATTTCAGTTCGCAGTCAACATGGAGAGAGCACAAAATGTTCCTGACGATAAAAACAGAAGAGACAATGGGGAGAAAACGTGTATTTCTAAAGGAACAGTTCAGCATTTTGGGAAACACTTTCTGAGAAGATCAACGTCAGTCTCATATCTGTGTGTCAGATACAGAGCTGCAGTCAGGATGTGGTTAGCCTAGCTTAGCACAAAGACTGGAAGCAAGTGGAAACAGCTAGCATGTGCAACATACACCTGCCAACACCTCCAAAGCTCACTCATTTAAATTCTGACAGTCTCGTAGTCAAAGACAGAACCTGTGCTCACCGGCCGCCTGTGGTGGAGCTGCTGCACCAGACAGATGGAAACACTCTGATACAACACAAATATGAATCCGACAGGTAGCTCCACCGAAACGTGTTGATCAGGGAGCTTTAGAGGTGTTTGCATGTGGATGTTTTAGGTTTGAACATCTGTGAAGATGCTTACAGATCTGCACATAGACCGTTCATCTAACAAGCAAGTATCGACCACAGTTTCCAAAATATTGGTCAAATTTCCAGTTCATTTCAATGTCAACAACAGGACGAACACATCAGCAAGCCGTCGCCTCTCTGTCTTAGAAAGTTCTGTAGACTTCAAGTGTTGTATGCCGACCATTATCGTGTGTGTGTGTGTGTCCATTACTGAAGTGAGGATCCGTATGGAGGTGGTGTGTGACCATGAATCCAGATTCAGGCTTACAGCTGTTTGTGTTTACATCAGAGCTGCTGAGAAAAAACAACACTGTTGTTGCTTCAGAGCAAAATCTAAATAAATAATGTCTGTGAGTAAGTTATCAGAGTCTGAGGTCGAGATGCTCAGGGTTCAGGGTTTTGTTCAGTCAGGAAGGAGATGAGGTGTCGTTTAAAGTCTGCAACATCCGGACAGGAGAAGTCGTCAACGTGCGGCTGCTGAGATGTGTCAAACAAACATTTATAGTTTGCTGCCGTCTGGACATATTTTAGAAATACATACAAAATATGTGGTTACGGAGGAGGTTTGGTCTCGGGTTGTATTTTCAGATGCGACTGAATGATCATAGAAATATTATAGGAATACTCCACTAGCACAGACGTCCAGGCAGCAGTTTGTCTCTATGGTCTCATGAAGGTGACACGGCTCTGTAAATATATAGGCTACAACATAGTGTCGAATCGAATACTTGTAGTGTTTAGAGGATATTATAGATCCGAGTCAAACTGACTGAAGGGCGGGACCGAGAGAAAAAGGCACAATTACAGATCCATCTGCTTCAGCTGCACGGACAGAAGCATGGACTCATCAATACACAGCACAGTTAGACCGCTGATATTTCAGAGCTGCGGTCGGAGCCATAGATTAGAACTTACACAAACCTCAGTCGGATAAAGGCTCAATGAGTCAGACGAGAGCAACATATGCAGCGCAACAACCCGTCTGTCCCTGAACTCTGTCTGCTAGGAGAGGATGGAGGGGGGGGTGGACGGAGATGTTACCCCCCTCATCCCCACTCAAGTCGCCCACTGAGAATAATAAAATATCAACGATGTGACCAGTTCAGCATCAATCAGCTGACAATGATCTGCCTGATCTAACAGTCGCTTATCAACTGTAGGACGTTTGTCTCTGGCCTTTGCTTTGCTGATGTTTCTCTCGCTCACGTCAAGACAGAAATTTCAGATGCTACAATCACCTGATCCGACGCTGGAACTACACACTGAAGAACATCTCGTCTCGACTGATCCCGGCCTCGTGGTTCGAGCCTCCAGACAAAGAGACTAAGTCAGTGACACGTCTCTGAAACCAAGGTGTCCTCGTGTGTGGGCTGATTGCAGCGGGGGAAGCAGCGGCATGTTGTTTGCTTTCTCCTGGACGTCTTTGAGCGTTCAGAGCTGTTGCACCTCCTCTCACTCTGCCATTGTTCCTATAAGATAAATTGGAGCCATTGTCATCGACAGAGAAAAGGCATTAATTGAAGGTTTTCCTGCTGGAGCTTTAACTGCAACACACACACACACACACACGCACACAATCCAGCTTCAAAGTAATTAAACACATTAACACTTCAAGCAGAAGCAGAAAAAAAAGAGAAGCTCTCTTTTGTGTACATTCGCTTCCATTTATCACCCAGGACTGAGCAGAGAGGGGAAGCACGAGGATTTAGCATATCTCTGCGACTAAAGTGATGGAGTGGAAAAGAAGAGGAAGAAGAAGAAGAGGAGGAGGAGTGAGAAAAGGGAAAGAGGCAGCCAATCCGCCTGGGCTCTTTACTCTAGTCGACAGCGTAAAATGTCAGATACTCATCTGGAAATTATTTTCATTTCATACCACTGACATCTTCCCAAGCGGGGACTCAGAAATCTAATTAGTTTGACCGGAAAATGGTGACCAAGGTAGCGGAGTGTATTATGCAGAGAGAGAGGCCGTCGGGGCGAGCGAGGGCCCCTGGGGTTAACTGGAACTCAGGAGTGCAGATAAGGGCTACGGGGGAAAAAACTCAGGAGGGCTACTCCATTTTAAATAGCCTTGACTAATAGAGGCAACCTTGAATTCAGCGTCACGGCCCTCTGACAGCGCCGCCGCCAAGCAGCGCCGAGGGCTCCGAGGACAGATAGCATTTCCTCCTCCAGGGGACACCGCGGAACTTTTCAAACTTCCCTTAAGTACTGATGAGAAACCCGAAATCGCCGACCGATGCCGCCGCCACTTTGCCACATGAGTCTCTGTGGTTAATGGAACAGGTTAAAGCCCTCGTAGCGTCCCCAAGAGGCTGCAGGGTTCATCACACCCACCGATGGGAAACGTCCAGACTGAACAAACTGATGATTTAAGTGTTGTCCGAGCTCTTCCCACTGCACGTAACCGTCATCTAACCCTGGACGAGGACGACAGCACTGCAACAGCGTTTTCTACAATATCAGCTCACAGCAACAGCAGAGCAGTCAGGGCAGGTCTCGGCTGCGGCAAGTCGATTATGCTTTAGTTAAGGTTGGAGTTAGACAACTAAAATGCTTTGAGGACACACGACTTCACATACTGACGTTGACATTGGCAGTAAATTGTGATGGGATTTCTGTTGATGCTGAGCTGCAGGTTTGCAGTGGAGCGAGACAAAGAGGTTTACAGGTGGTGAGAGTGTTGGACGCCATTTTGAGCAACGACCAGCTTGTGACAAAGACTCAACATGAAGCTCAAAGAAAATAAACGTTACCAGTTACCAGTTGATGTGCAGACAAACGTCGTCATTCTTGGGCCTGAAGAAACTAAATAAGAGATAGTTTAGCTCACAAACTAGTCACAAAAAATAAAAATATACAGCAAGATACCAAAAGAAAACATTCAACAATACAGCCATTAAAATATCACTTTAACGACATGTAAATGAGAGAACTGTGAATCAGAGTCTGTATTAATTGTCTGTCGTGTGTATGCTTTAATTCTTGAGGTGACAAACTTGTCAGACGATGGTGATGTTTGTGTCTCAGTCACTAATGAGAGTCAGCGGCAGTAAACAGTGCTTTGTCAGCAGGCTTCATCAGCGTCTGATCAGCCTTCGTCTCCCCTTTGATGCTGATCCGGGCTAGAGGCGAGCAGCGGCAGAGGCGACGCGCTCGTGTCCACCACCAGAGGAAGGCCTTATTAGCCAAAGCCGTTATTGATCTCACATCTTAGCCGCAGCCCGGCCTAACCGCCCAAACTCTTCCTCCCGTCACGCTCGCCAATTAGCTCCATCTCAAACCAGAGCCAATTAGTTCTTGTGCTTAATTAGGACAAACACGACCCCCATCAGCTCGGCGCTATCCTGTGATTAGAGCTACAGATCGCTGCGCTGAGGGCCTGAACGCAGGGTCACACTCCGAACGGCCCCCGCTCGCGTTTTTAATTAGTGATTGTTATATATTGAGCCATATGTGGAGTGCATGTCGAGGAATGTTTGCAGCGGTTCAGCACCTACGTACTTCTCTCGTACAGTCAGTCTGTTCATACAAAAACTAATCACATGCTTGTATAAACAGAAATATACAAACTGTTGTGCAGATTCTTGAAGAGTGGCGTCGACCTTTATTTACCTCAGCTGCAGAGAAGCAGGCCTCCGTCTGAAACAGGATCATATCATTAGATTTCTCATTTTTCCTGTTTCTATAAGTGAAGTTTCTCAGACTTCAGTAAGACGTTTCTGATCTGGTCCTTTTGATTTAATGCTGTGGATGTTAACTTCTTGTCTTTATGATGTGCATTTCCACAGAGTTTTACCAAACTTCTCTAATTTATTAGTCACTTTTACTTTGCCGTTTTTTTAAAGCTGCTGTCAATGAGACTTCACTTCCTGTTGTGTGCACAGAAGTTTCACATTAAAAGCCTTCTGGTGTCTCAAAGGGCACATTTCCTTCTTTCCTGGCGTGTTTTTAATGGCCAACATCTCTTCATTCAAACTGTCTTCATTCACTCGTTAATCTCTGTCCTTTCTTCTTTGCTGGGTGTTTTGCTGTCAGTGAATCCAACCACTACCTGCGGATGTTGCACATTAAAAATGTGGCAGGAACGGGAGCGATTATGCCCATTGAGCCACTTGGAGGCTTTTAATGTGAAAGATTTGTGAGCACTTTAGCAGGAAGAGATCAGTTTTGTTGACAGCAACTTAATAGTGATTGGTAAAAGAGGAAGCGATCGGAGATGCTTTGGGTGAAAAGCAGATTGGTGAATATGATACATGCTCATAATTACAGATAACTACAAAAATAAAGCATCTGAAAAGTGGGATACATTCATTTTTATTACATCTTTATTTTTTATTATCATATTTGTACGTGTGTATGAGTTGGCTGGAGATGAGGAATGAGGCAGACAGGTTGTAAGTGAATCAACAGTTTGAAAACACGGTGCCACCGCAGGAGTGATTGAACAGGAGGTTAGCTTCCTGTTTCCTCTCGCACTCGTAAACATCACCTGTTCAAAGATGGCTCCCCTGAGGAAGACGCTCCGCTCTGACAAGTGTCGGCGAGCTCGTGTAAGTGACAAACAGAAACAGACAGAGCGCTGAGTCTTCCAGGTGGAACATCTGTAAGTGAACTCAGGAGGGCGAGAGCAGCGAGGACTGATAGTCAGGAAATACAAAGTAACACGGCTGACGTGACACATCGTCAGGCTTCGGATGGAGTCTTCAGCCCTGTTCTTTCAGAATGAACCAGCTTTTTTCTGATCGAGCCCCTCATTCATCACACTCTCTGTGAGACATGTACAGTTTGATTATCCTGGAAAACAAAGTTTAATCCAACAAACACAAACAAATACGCAACAAGAGCTTGCTCTGATTATTAGTGGAACAAAATTGAAAAAGGTCTTAAAACTTGATTGTGACTCATGGAGTCTCTTCAGGACCAGGGAGGAAAGCAGGGTGTTGTGTTTTCATGGTGCTGATTCCAAAACATTTTTTTAATTAAATGAGCACAAACCAGTTGCCAGAAATCTGGAGCTTTTTCAGGCTCGTCTGGAGACCATGAATACCAACAGCACACAGAATAAAAAGCCGGTCATGAATGAAAAGTGCATCTCGTCGAATAGTCGATCCTCTGCGCCGCTCTGCGTGTCGGTGTACGACCGTCCATCGAGCCAGTTCAATCACAGTGATTTTATATCAGAAAAAGATACCATAAATATTTAAGAGGAAAAATGAATCAGTACAGTAACAAGGACACTGGATTGCAGGAGTATAACTCATGAAACAACATGAGAATAAAAGTAAAGTACAGTTTGTTCTGCACTGAGCTGAACTTTGAAAGAAACTTGTTTAATATCTCAAATTACATGTCATGGTTTGGATGTCTTTGTTTATCTGTTCTCCAGTTTTTGGTTCAGTGTTAGTGGTTTTGTGTTTTTCCTGTTTCTTCTGGCACTTTTGGTTCAGGTTTTGCTTCAGTGGCTGGAGGCGTGGTCTCAGGTATTGGAGGCGTGGTCTCAGGTATTGGAGGTGTGGTCTCAGGTGCTGGGGGCATGGTCTCAGTGCTGCTGTCTCACAGCTGCATCTCATCTCACCTCGTCACTGGCAGCTTGAAAAGACTTTTCATTTCACCTGCAAGCTGCCAGATCCTTTCCATGCTCCCTTTCCTTCCTTACTCTCTAGTGCTTCGTGGTTTCCAGTGTTTCCCTGTTTCCCCTTGTTTCTGCTTGTTTCTGCTTGTCTCTGGTGTTTCCTCAGTAAGCTGCCTGATTGCTCCATTTCCCAGTGTTTTCAGTGTTTCCACTTCCATTGTCTCCATTTCCGGAGTCTCGGTGTCAGCGTCTCTCCTGCCCCCCACCCAGCCTCCGTCCACTGAAGCAGCTCTGCTCCACCTGGACTGTTTAGTCACCTTTTTGTTTTTCTTGTATCCTGGAGTTTCTTTATTTAATAAATCCCTTTTAGCCCTTCACACTCGACTGTGTCTCGCTCCTGGGTCCAATTAACAAATAACTGAAATCGTCACATTACAAACGTTACAAATATATGTAGCATAAGAAACTGAGAGCAGAGAAATGACGGCTGTCAGTGTTTGCTCGGCCACAGTTTTGACCCTGTGGTGGATGTGACTCCAGTTAACTGTTGTGGTCTCTACTACAAGAAAATGTTGAACTGAAGAGCTGGTGGCTGATTGTGTAGAAGTCCAGTAAAAAAAAGGTTCCAGTAGCATTTATGGACGTGAAGTCTGGGGTCAGAGGTCTCAGTTGTTGTTTAACAAAGTTTCCCCGCAGGCTGAAGTCCAGCTGAACTCGACTGCTGAGTCCTTTTTCTGTTGTTCTGTTGTGAGTCAAGTTTAGAGTTTGTTCAGCCGTGCAGCTCCGAGGGCGTCGGCGCTCTATAAGCCTCCTGCTGACACGACGTTCAGAGGCAAAGCACTTATTAAACAGCCGCTCTGAACTCGGCAGCCGCTCGCACATGACTTAACATTTTTGCAAGCACCTTGCTTTTGCATGGGAAGTGCTTAAAAACTAAAATCCACGGCAGCGGCGGGCGTGAGAATGTGGGGAGAGGGAGGAGGGGAAAAAAGACGGAGCGCGGTCGCTACTCAGCACTCCGCGGGATTAGAATGTACACATCAAGCCGCAAACAGACAGAAAAGCCGACTGTAGCTCCTTTTGCAAAAAGGAGGCAATGAATTTAAATTATGCATGAAGCAGAGGGCATTTTGGGAAATAAGCGCCATTCCCCGGGAGAGCTGGCACCCCCTCCGCCCCCCTCCAGCCTCCAGCCTCCAGTATGAAAGAATGATCTAATGTCACGCACAGAAGAAAGGTTACTTTCTGCATATGCATTGATATTTCTGCTTCCATCTCTGACCTTTTTCCATTCTAAGCTGTGATTTTTTAAATGCGAACTCAGCCCTGCGTCCGTCTGTCTGTCAGCGTCCGCCTGCCCGTCTCAGAGGCTCAGGATTCAAGTTAAAATCATATATAAAAAAACAAAAACACGAGTAAACAAGAAAGTAAAGAAAACTCCAGCGGGGAGAAATCACGACCTTAATATTCACAATATTAATGTGCACAAGAGAAATGAAATAATTTATCAAACATCTTCTCATCTGTCACCTTTCATGCTGTCATTTCTTACAGGTAAAGAAAAAAGCAGCTACGGTGTCGTTATTTTTGCCTTAATTGGCTGTTTGTGCTACATAATTAACGTTTTAACGAATCCGAGCGTGTTTTCTTTCCTCCTTTAAATCAGCTGATCCTGTTTCACGCTCAGCACCCGACGTTTGATACGCGGCTTCCGTCTTTCAGCGACACATTAAGTGACGTTCCTGGCGCTGTGGACTATTAGTGACTTTAAAAATACACACTGAGCTTTAATTAATTTCCTTCAAATGAAGATCTGTGTGTGTGTGTGTGTGTGTGTGTGTGGATAACAGCGCTGTGTTATCATATATACTGAGGTTAGAGTTTGACACATCGCCCCAATATTCACATATGCTCAAAATGTTTCCACCAATATACTGATACAAAAAATCTAAAAATGTTTCGACAGGCAGGAACAATCATTAGCAAATATAATCATAATTATAACTAAACTTAACAGATCACCATCGTTATTACTGCTGGTTGTAGTATTACGTTGTTCTGCAGGTCTGCGTGTGGTTTGTCCAGGTGGTGTTGCCGTACACCAGCTGTTTCATTACTTTCAAATATATTAAAAGGTGAAAAACTGGATTGTAGTAAATGTTTCGTTGGATTGCAAATTTCCCCACTGTGGGACGAATAAAGGTTTATCTTATCTGATATATGATGATTGTGATGACGAGATCCAGACCCTCGGATCTGGTCTCTGCAGTGTTGACTCCACGGCTGCGGCCTCGGCGGATAAAGGGATGATAACGGATCCTGTTCACAGCTGAACTGTGACACTGCGCTCTCTCAGGTTTGTTGGTTTTTAGGGGACAAAAAGCAACATTTACTCATTGGTCTTCTATCAAATACAGCTCTATTTACAACTTTATTATCTCAAAGGAAATTCTACTGCAGCCGGACGTTAAACTCAAATCACAGAACACACAAACGTCCATTCACAAGATGTCGATAAAAAAGATGGAGAAAAGGGGAAAAAAAAGTCGACATACCTGAAAAAAATGGTGCGAGAACAGAAGAAATAAAAACTAATGGATGGTTAAGCTTTAACATAAAGAGAAGTATATTGGAATCATAATTCTTCAATACAACTCCCATAATCCATCTGTCCTTCCTTCATGCATTTCATTAAACAAACTGCTTTCAATTCACCAGAATATCCTGTAACACTGTTCAGCACCAGTTTGTCCAAATCTGCTCCAAGTTCAGGAAGCTTCAATATGTATTTAAAAATAATGTCATGTAATTTGAACTTTTTAGCCTCTTTTATAGCCGATGGACACAGTTAGAGAAAGAGCAACATCTCGCAGCTAAAGAGCCAAAATAGAGCAAACACTGGACCCACAATCATCGAGTGAACACAAACACGACAGTGGGATGATCGTGTCGCTTTGTGTCTGCTGGATGTTGAAGTCGGCAGCTGATTCTCAGTCATAACAACTTCATCAATGTGTCAGCTGCGTTCTTCTCCCTCTCGTTGGCCTAAAACACAATGTTATGTGTCTGTGACTCGCTCTGAGATCTCTGCACCTCAGCTTCATGTCCATCTCTGACCTGTTCATCCTGTTGTTGCCTCCAGGTTTCTCATCCTGTCCTTGTCTCTCTGTGTTTCTCTTCGCAGACCTCAGGCCTCTTCCCGACGTGGCAATGACCGGTAACTGCACCCACGAGTGCACCGAGTTCGGCCACTCCGACTCCTGCTGGATGCCCGGCCAGCCTTCCCCCAACCGCAAGGTGTCCAAGAACGCCCCCAAGCTGTCCACCTTTGTGCCTTACCAGGAGATGGACGGGCAGGAGCAGCTGATGGCCAACGGCAGCCCCAAGCCCCTGGCGACGGAGGAGCGCGGGACGGGCAGCGGCGGCGGCGGCAGTTCCAAAGTGGCCAACATGCGCTTCATGACGCCCTACAGCAGTGCCTACCCTGGGGGCGGAGACTCGTCCGGTAAAGACTGTGGGCTGGAGGAGATCCCGCTGAGCCAGGCGGGGGAGTATCACTCGGCCACCACTCCGACCGGCCAGACCTCCAAGAGGGAGATCTACCTGTGAGGGCGCAGCTCTCCACCTTAAACCCCCCGACCCCCTTCCTTCAGTCCTCATCATCCCCCGTCGCTGCTCGCCACCACCTGTCCCGCCCCCTCACTGCCGCCCCCTGTGCCTATTACTCGCCGTGCCGCAGCGCCGACTCCCTTCTTCCTTTTTATAACTGCATCCACCGAACAAGGCTTTAGACCCTCGCCCACCTCGCCCACTGCCACCGCCGCCACCCCCCCTCTAGAAACCAATCAAATGTAAAATAGAATTAATTAAAATCAATTGAAGAAAACGCGCGGCTCCCGCTGCTGCGGAAGGAATGTAAACTACACCACATCGTTGTGATAATTTAATGGGAAACTATTTAGCTACTCACGTATTTGAGTTGGATTTTTGTGCGTTGCTTTAGGCTATGTTGCTGTGTTGGAACAGAAAAAGAAAAAACACCTTCTGGGGGAGAAGGAGAAGTACATCTTGTAAATCCTACTTAAGTATACTGTGTAATGCTATCTATCCTGATTTTTTTTTTTTGGATCTGGATTTGAATTTTGTTTTTCTTTATAATTTTCCTTTGTCGACTTCGGAGCCTCCGGGAAATACATTTTTGAGCCGAGTTGCATCAAATCAACCGGGCTCGTTTTTATCAGGAACAGCTTGTCGTCAACGTGAGACGTTTGCAGAAA
This sequence comes from Holacanthus passer, assembly GCA_025331565.1. Classification (NCBI taxonomy): domain Eukaryota; kingdom Metazoa; phylum Chordata; class Actinopteri; family Pomacanthidae; genus Holacanthus; species Holacanthus passer. Next base: position 520,873 of record JAFREQ010000071.1, on the reverse strand, counting down.
CACAGCTGTTTTCCAGTCTCCGGAGTTGTTGTTGAGACCTTTTTCAGGTCTGTTCATTTTGTTGCCGTGAAGAGGTCTTTTTCAATGTACAGAGCTGTAAATACTACAAACAGTGACAGAGGAAACTGCTGTGGCTGTAAGTGTGGATCCGTGGCTGTCGTGCTGTCTGGAGATCTTCATGTAACGTTGGATCGATGGACTGAAAACCTTCGCATGTACAGAGAAACGGCGCCGCAGCGTTCGCCACCACTCTGCAGGAACCTGGACTCTTGAGCATCACCGACGGTGCCGAGTTACAAACACAAGACGTTTTATTATTTTATTTCTCTCCTCTACAACTTTACAACACAATTTAGGTTCACAAGGGGACAAACGCTGTCGAGGTGCATCGATTTACCAGTTTATTGAGAACTGAAACCAATCTGAGTTCAGTACTTCAGTGGATCAGCCAAAGCTCAGTATCCAAGTACCAACTATACTATTAATGCTCTTGTCAGTAGTACACCATAAAATACAAGCTTAACATGCGACAGTTAAATTTATACTCACAGAAAACTGTTCAACAAAAGTCACATGAAAACAGACACGTTTTTTCATGTTTGAAAATGAACTTTTCCTTTTCTGATATTAAAGCGATTTTTCCACCTGTGAATTGTTTTGTTACATGTGAAATTATTTTCTCACATGTCAACGTTCACATGTGGAAAGTCTAAAACTTTAAAGTCCCTTCAGGCTGCGGTTTTCATTGTAGAGCTGAAACTATTAGTCCACAAAAAAAATAACAATATCTGTTCAACACTTCAGTTTTTAAATCAAGCAAAACTGTCAAATATGATTCGGTTCCAGCTTCACCAATGTGCTGTTTATCATTGCTGAAACTGAACGTTGTTAATTTTGGATGGTTCTGGTCAAACCAAACATTTGAAAACATCAAGGCTCTGGGACATTTTAGAGACTAATTGATTAACTAATGAATCAAACACTAACTGATGTCCTCAGTCTGTTACGTGCCACAGACGTTTCCTTTGAACCTGACCGGTGGTTCAAGGTAAAAATGTAAACTTTGTCCTGAACGTGGTGCTGCTGGAAATATAGAGAGGCCAGTGAGATCGAAGGGGGTCATCCTCTGGGGAGCAGGAATGTGATCAGAAAATGTCACGAGAAGCTGTTGCTTAAATTTTGCTATTTCTTGAGTAGAAATCTGAAGCATCAAAATTTCCTCTGAGGAACATGAACATATATTCATTTCATCTTGTAGAGGATCGAAGTTTGGAAAATGTGTCCTGACGTTTAGCTGGAAGAAAGATCAGTCGTTAGGTTTCATCCTCTGGGCAACATGAATGTTCACAGTCAGTTTGACCTGAAGATGGATCAACATCACTGTTCTTATTGAAGCTACATCCTGCCGGGCTCAGACAGGAGCTCGTTAAAAAACAGTTTGCATTAAAGCCAAAACCTTCACACAACTAAAGATTCTAAAGCTTGATAAATAAACGCGTGTTGGTTCCTGAAGCCGCCGTCGTCGTTCAGGCAGCGGTCGCTGACGCTCCGTCCCGTATCACCTCTGCACATCACAGCTGCGCAGCTCTGGCTCTGCTGTTCGTGGTGAACGTTTCCCCGCTGCGTTCTCGAGCTTGAAGGAAGATCTCTCCAGTCAGCGTCGCCTCTCGTTAGTTCCCACCTCTTTACCTCCTCAGTGTGAGGCCGAGCCGTTTGACGTTTAGCACAAGTATTTATTAAAGCTGTTAGCTGGGTGCGGCGGGGGAGGTGGGCGCCGCTTCCTGCAGCGCGGCGGCCGCGCAGGAATGCAGGATTAATGACACCTGCGCAGGCCTCAGTCCACTAACACCCACTCCACGCGGCGCAGCGGAGAAACTCTAATTACAACCCGAGGCTCTGCACATTACCGGCGATAATTTGCGCCAGTAAAAGCGAGCTGGTTCGGAAGTTCATTCATCCTGAGCCCGGTGTTAATGGCTGCTGAGGGTAATGTGAGATTTCACCTGTAGTGATGCACACCAGCTGAGACTGGATGGATGAAAGGAGAAGCAGAGCGAGAGAGAGCTGCAAAAATCTGCCTAACAAGTCATTTAGTCTCTCGCTGAGTCCTGAAGTCTTAAAACAAAGCAAGAAATCAGCCTGTGGAGTGAGATCAGCTCACCTGCTCTGTTCCCTCATCAGGTTCAGAGTCCGTGCTGTAAAACACCGGAGGAAAAGAAGGAAGGAGTGTTTATCTTTCTATATTTAAGTATCGTCCACATGTTTCAACCTGAACGTCTGGAGCTCATGTTGATACGAACATGGACGAGAGTTAAACCTTAAATTCACTCGGGTCCACTTTCAAAATGAGGATCACTAATCCACCGTCCCATTTATGAAATAGATTTGATAAAAACAAGAAAACACTCTCACAGAAAATGTAAAATCTCCAGTCTGTCATAAAGAGAGCTGAATGAATTTCTGAGTATTTTACCATCAGCACACAGACATCAAATATAAATGCAATCACTCAGAGCCGGAATGTGAACAGAATAAAATATGAAGACATATCGAAATATGAATGATAGTCAACCATAAAATAGGAATGAGGCTCCTATAGACAGGAAGATTTCAGAGGATGATATATTAATATTCATTTCATCTATTTTTAATAAATAAACATTTTTGATGCAGCCATCATTATAAAACGTCTTTAATACTGTTGACAGGAACCTCTGATGTCCATCATTACTGTTATTGTATCCTTCATTTTTAAATCAAATATGTGAAATATTAATGCACATGAACTGAACTGTGCAGTGAACGACGCACAGGATGATGTGAATGTGCGTCAAAGACAAGCAGACGTCTCTGATGCTTCTGCTCTGATGACGACTTCATGCTGAAGCAGATGTGTTGATCTGTTGTGATCAGGATGTGATCAGGTCGTCCTCAGGATCCTCGATCTGCCACATGGGAACCACAGGAGTCTGAGTCAGTCACCGAGCTGAAATCAACCTCAGCTCTTCCTGGTGGAGGAACCTGCCTCATGTCGTCTCGTTTCCACTCATTTATTCATTTCTAGAAACTTCCTGAAACAAAGAAAGCTGCTCAGGGAACAAGTGGGATTATCTCACCCCTGCTGGCAGAAAAGTCTCGACGGCTGAATATGAGACTAAATGACTTGTCATTTGGTTTTTTTGCAGCGTGTGTGATGTGAACATCCGCCCTCCAGAATCACAAAGGGAACATCAAAGCGCCGCCGCCGGGCTGCGACGCCTTCAAAGTGTAACCTGGAAGCAAATCAGGGCCGTCTGCCGGGTCAGCGAGGGGTCGCACTATCTCGTTTTATTAGGCAAACAATCGGCTTGAGCGAGCGAATCGGGCGACTTCATTCTGCCGCTTTTTGTGTTTTCTTGCGTTCACACGTTTCAGCTCTGCTGCTTAATTGGTTTTTACTGTACGTACATTTGTTTTTGATGTGTGAGGTGTGTGCGGATGTTAACGCGATTCAAAACACTCCGGTCTCTGAAGGTGATTTGATTTATTGTCGACGGATCCGCCTGTTCAGAAACCACACACACACTCTCTCTCACACACACACGCAGTCACAAAATTCCCCCGCAGATAAATCAACCATCATTCAACGGATGTTCAACCCTCCCAGTGACAGAGATTTAGAGTTCACGGGCGCCGCCGCGGTCCCTCGCGCTCCCCGTCTTCCTCTGGTGATTTAACGCCGGCGCTCAGAGCTCTGATTGATTATTTACAGGCCCAACATGGAGGTCCACATCGACTCTCCTCCTTCCTTTTCCCTTCGCCACGCTGCACAGTTTCATCATAAACAAGTCATTTTTTCCTCGCTGTGATGCCCGCCCGCCGCCCGGCTGACCGCTGGACTCCCAGGTGGCCGCTGTGTTGTGCTGTCTAAGGTAAAGACAGAGGAGAGAGGTCGGAGTCATGAACCGTCAGTTTAACCTCAACTCTTTGGCACCAATTAACCCCAGAAGAAGAAAAGCAACCTCTGGTGACCCCTGATGACTCTTGGTGACCTCTGGCGTTGCTGTTGACTTTAGCTCTCAGCTAAACCTGAGAACCTAGCACAGCAAACACAACACTGCCTCTGTGTGTGTGTGTGTGTGTGTGGGCCGACAATAATGAGAGAAATATTGCCAAAAGTATGTGGACAGCTGGCCATTTTACCTTTATATGATAGATGAACATGTAATTTCACTCTTCTGGTTTCAGTCTTTCCTCCAGATGTTGAACTGATGCAGGATTCAGTTCATCCAAAGGCGTTGAAGTAGCTTCAGGTCACAGCTTTTGTTACCTCGACTTAACTCAGTCCTGGTTCTTTCAAATTCTGTGAAAATTCAAGTAAAATTCTACAATTTCCCTTCAGGTTATTTCGCATATTTCATTTCCAACCCTGTGAATGTGTGTTTACACCGTATATATCTGTATATTATACGTCTGTATGCACAGAGAAGGTTCTGAGCTTTTTGGTCTCGAGGCTTCCTGTCAGACTACAAACACTTCCTGCTCCCTGGAGGAACACCTGAACCCCCAATACACCCCCCCAGTCCCACCACCACCAACTACCCATCAACCCCCAGGAGAGCTGCTGTCACACACACTGACAGCCTCAGTGTGTGTGTGTGTGTGTGTGTGTGTTCAGCAGGTGTCTCTGCATACAGAGTGTCCACCTCCCGTCCTGCTGCCTTCACATTCACTTTCACATCCGCTTCAGCGACAGATCAAATATAGATACTGTTCATATACCGTGTGTTTCTCTGCGAATGGAAACGTAAATATTCCAGAGAGAAAACAGTCACCATGTAATGACTCATCTTCTCGTGGACCTTCGGTCGGCTGCCGCTCGTCCTCTCAGTTAGTCGTCCAGTGGGTTTCTCAAGTTTTTCATGTGTCTCATTTTCATCATTTTTAGTATTTTGAGGGAAAAAGATTTTGATCATAAATCAGAGTGTTTGTCAGTTCAGCTCTGATCTGTCGGCGCACGAATCTACAGGTTCTCTTTGCTCCCTTCACTTTAAACACGCAAAGCGCTGAAGTGCATCGTTCACTCAGAAACTGCAGGTAGTTTACCTCGAAAAATCCTCGTGTATTTCTGAACACGCGCTGGTTTACAATTTAAATGCTGTCCTTAATTTAAAATGCTTTTCTCAATTTTAAAATGTCGTGTTTTGCCACTCAAACATGTTGGTTTACCCTTGATGTATTATTAACATAAAGTGCACTCGTTCACTTCTAAAACACTTTATAGACTTACTGATTTATGACTTAAATGCATAAATGTCCTCTAAAAAAGCTCCGGTTTATTTTGAAAAACACTGGTTTACTACTGACAGGCATTATTTATGTATGAAATCCACTGCTCTATTTTCACACAAGTGTTTTGTTTCCTCAAACACAGGCTGCGTCTCAGATTGTTCATTTTTCTGGTGACGTCCGACTCTTAAAGCTGCACGACTCATGTTTTTCATACTGACAATGATCAAACGTCAAAAGCTTTCTGTCCCGCTCTGCAGCTCTGTGGAGCTTTGGGCCTCTTTTAGCTCCCAGTTTTGGTTTTGTGGCAGATTTCCTGGTTCAGTCTCAGTGTTTCTGATAAATCCGCTGTGCACGACCTGCAGACAGACGGAGAGCGGCCGAGTGGAAACCAAACCAGAGCCGAAAGGAGAGAGAGCGTCGTTCGCTTCATAACTACACTTCAAAATAATTGTCATTGTAATGTAAGAACAGAAATGTCCTGGTTGATATTCAAATGTTAAAAAATGAACTGTTCTGAGATCAGGTTCAAAATATTTCATTATCCAGGTCTTTAGTCAACCTGATTTGTTCAGACACAGTTTGAGACGCAGCCTGAATTTTGTACTTTAAAAACGTTATTTTTGCGTCGACACTGATCCGGTGGTGAAACTCTTCTGGTCTCTTTATGAATCATGTTGTTGTAGCTGTGAGTTCAGCCGTGCGGTGGAATCTGCTCCGAAATGACAGTAAAACATGAATGTTTTTGGTTTCTGAGTCTGTGCAGTTTAATGAAACTTCACTTTGTTCAAATACACAACAGGAATTATTTTTATTCAATGTTTTCCCCTCGACTCCTCCGTCTGACTCACGTCAGTGATATTATCAGTCTGTCAGTAACATTATGACTCAGTGAAATCATCCTTTCTCTCTTCTCTCTGTCCACTAATATTTAGTCTGGAACAAGTTTGTTCCTCTCATGTGATCTTTGTTTTCATGTTTGGGAATTTTGCATCGATGCTTCTCTTGAAGTCGCAGAAATATGACGCAGCTTTCGCCAAAGTTAAACGCAACAATGAAAAACTCAACATTGATCATGTAACTGAACTTGCTGTGTTTTTTAAGACGTCCACAATCCTTGAAGTCTTTTCTTCTTCTTCCTTCTGGAGGCAGCTCAAAATCCCACCTTCAGTCATCCAGAGCTTTCTGCATCAGACAGCTGAGAAAACTTGTGACACAGAATTATACCTGATTTAGTTCATTAGTGCAAAACAATTCAGGATGGCAACTTGGTTCATTCACAGAATTTGTCTTGTGAAGGAATCAAGAAAGTCTTTGCCAATAAAACGTAGAAAAGAATCTGTCCTGAACTTTTCAGTAAAATAATTTAACAGCTGTTAAAACAGCTCAAACTTGTTCTTTGCAGCTGATTTAATACAATTAAAATTGCACTTTGTTGCCATTTCAGAAAGAGGTTTTGAATTTTTTTGTCGAGACAAATTTGCAGCTGCAAATGCAAATTTCTGTTTTAAATTGATTGCCTCTGAGCCCTTGATGATGACATCACTGTGACATCATCAAGGTGAATTTGTCAGACTCGACGCAGCTCCAGAGCCACAAAGGACATTAAAAACCCATTTCCACCGACGGAGTATTTCCTCTGACTACTTAATTGACTTTGACAAGTAAAATGTGTAGAGTGCACCTTTAATAAAACATGAAGCTCCACCAACCTTGACTGCTTTGATGGCGTGTCACCTTCTGATTTTCAAACTGATTCATATTTTTGAGGTCGGGAGCCAAGTTTCTGTCTCTGGACAGCTGGTGTCATTTTTGGGCTAAAATGTCTCCTTTGCACTCGTTTGACCAAATTCTTACAGAATCTTTGAATTATGGACGAGTCTTGAAACACACCTGCTCGGTGTTAGTTTGATTTCCATGAACATCATCGGTTCATTCTGTGACTTTCACTGCATCAGTGCAAAGGCCTGAAGCAGGAAAGCAGGCGAGAGCATGAGAGTCAGACTTGTTTCACACGACATCATGTGATAAAGTTTGGAGTGTTTTGCTGTTTTTTGGTTGTGTATTATACTGAGGCTGGAGTCTCCGGACATGAGGCTTCAGCTGAGCATGAAACAAGCCAACTTTATAAATATTAGACATTTTTGTTGTTGTCGCAGTTGTTTTATCAATGTTATGGAATCAACACTGCTATAGACAAACTGTATGAATATAAATGGTCGTTGCTGTTTTTTACGAGACGCGGCGGAGTGTAAATGATGTTTCTGAGCAGGCTGACTGGACTCTGTGTTTTTATTTCTTCTCTCCGTCGTAACTAAAAGCTGATTCGACACAGAATCTGAGCGACGTCAGCTGCGATACGTGAAACCCCAAACAGGAAGTCAGGCCTCTCAGTTTCGACTTTACGGAAGCTGAAGTTTTTGGGTTTTAGTTATCTCGTGATCACGATTTCTCTCGATGACAAGATTATGGTTTGATTTCACAGGACACGAGACAACTAGACTAAAAACTAACATGAGCTCCACATGAACTAAGTGTAAAACGGTTCTTCGTGGACACGTTTCTTGTTGTGGAAGCTCCTTTTGAGGCTTCAGCAGATGAAGAAATTTACAGCATGCTGAATTTTTACAGGCTCAGTTTCTTTGAGAAAAAAGAAAATAAGAAAGAAAAAATAATATGAAAATGTCATAATCATGTTTGAGATCTTTAGATAAAGAACTTACATCATCTCAGATTGATCATTTTAAAATAACGTATTAGAACCACAGACGCAAAATTTATGAGACGATGATTTGAAATTTTAAGATGACGACATATTTGTTATCTTGGTTGCAAAAAAGTTTTATGGAGCTCTGAAAGTCCCAAAAGATGGTATTTAAACTTGCTTGTTATTATTTTGTGTGCACAAAAAATAACTTATAATTTTGTTTTGAGAAAATAAGCTAATCAATTTGTAATTTAGAGATAATGACATCAAATAAAATCTCAGCTTCAAAACAAAAATGTCAGCCTGTAAAAGTAAAATATAACAAAGTCACAAAAAAGCTAGTTATTGTTCGTGGGGATGATGAGTCATTATAAAGGGTAGATAGGACACGTGCACTTCGATTTGTGACTGTAAGTGAAATAATATTAATCATTTTTTCGGAGATAACGCACGGTGGCGGCTCCGAGCTTCCGTACCTCCAAGATGGAGTGGAAAATTTTTCATTTCTTTTTTACAACTAGAACAGAAGAAAACAGCAGGACAGAGCCGCCGAATCACTTTTGTCTTTACAGGAAGTCCACGTTTGTAGCCTAATTGTTGGTTGGTTATATTTATATAGGAACAATGCTAGTGATGCCTTGTTTTTTGTACAGTTTTATGTACATGGAAGTGTAGGTTTTTAAAAAATGAAGAAGAAAAACTATATATATTCAAACAACGTGAAGGAAATCTGATCTTGAACCCGTAGGATTATATTGTCTAAAGTACCGTAGGCTCTATTAATGTAGGACTGAAGATTCAGGCTCAGAGCGGAGGACGACGCCGTCTCTCCTCCAATCATCCACCGGCTTTACCGCTTTCCTTTCCGTTCTCTCATGTTCGTCCACGAGTCTGAAGACAAACTGTACATTTCTTTTCTTGGTTTCGTTGTTTCTTTGGTCTGTTCATTTTCTTGGAGGAAGTTGGGTGACGTGTTTGTTTGAGCCTCATCTGTTCTCTTTTGATCAGCATCCGCATGCTTGAATTTAAAAAAATGTGGTCTTTTATTTTTGCTGAGCAAATCAAAGAAATGATATCTTGTAATTACTCCTTCCTTATAGCTTTACAATAAAATACATTCAGTCAAAGGAAGACGGTGGCTGTCACTCTGTCTGTCCTGCAGCTGTGAGTCCTCCTGTGTGTGTCGGCTCGACCGACGAAGCTGGTTGAGCTTCATAAGTTCAACAATATAATTTGAAGCTCAACTTTTGGGACAGAATGTTTTGTGCAGCTGTGAAACAAAGCCAAACCAAACCTGACATGTATGTCCCCGCCTTGTCTGTCGGCCATGTTGGTCCTCTGTCTTTCGTTATTAGTCGCCTGCAACTTATGAATCCAAAACTGTCGTCTGCTTATTTTCTAGGCAGAACTTGGAAACAAAACACTTTTCATAGAAAGATCGATAGATGTGCTTTATTTGCCCCAAACAGGGAAATTCTTTACACTTTATTGGGTGAAACCAATCATTTGAAAGGTGTTCAGATATTTTGTTGGCCAATTTTAAATGAATATCTGTCTGACACCTCAGGTCATGAAAACCTCCGAGAAATTGCCAGAACTCAGTCACTCTTGTGTTCTTACTGGAAGGAAAAGCAGGTTTTCAGTCGAGGTTTTCTCAGCTGATTGCGACAGTTTTCATCGAGACAATTGACCCCCCCCCCCGTTCATCCTCCACCCAAAATGTTCCTGCTGCAGACTCGGAGTGACTTACAGTCTTTTCAGCGCCGCTTCTCCTGATGTTCCTAAGGAGCAGTAAACGCCTCGCCTCTGCTTTTTCGCCGTTATTGGATTCCACTTCAGGAAATTGACTCGTGAATCTTCAAGTTGCAGTGTGTCGTGCCCTAAAGCGAGACACCACCCAATCACATTTCAATAAAAACAAACCCTGCATGCGGCTGCGGCGTATGAGGAATATCAAACGCACTCAGAGGAAGGCGCTTATGACACTGTGCTTATAGCGCTGTTGCATCGCATTACAGCAGTAAATTGAAATTCGGGGCGAAATGATTAAATTCATTGCCACACAATATTTCTGGGAACAACAAAAAGAAAATATTATCACAGCTTGTTTTGAAGAGGATGACACAGTTGCAGCAGGTTGCTTCTCTCTGCCTGCTTCTCCCCAAAGGTTTCATCACTTTACCCTATTTCTCGTCTTCTGTTTTTTTTTTTATTTAGGCTGTTTGTCTTCACATTCCTCCTCTTTTCTCCTCGTTCCTTTTCATCTTAACTCCTCCTTCCTTCAGTCACTCCTTCCTACCCTGCTTTCTCCTTTCCTTCCTCCTCCATTTGTTCTCTGCCTTCCCTCCTCCGTCTCTTCTTCCGTTCGTCCTGCCTCCTCCTCCTCCTCCTCCTCCTCCTCCTCACTCCAGTCTTGCCTTCTTTGTTCGACCCTTCTCCTCCTCTCCTTTCCTACACTCATTCCCTTCATCGCCTCCTCCCTATGTTTATTATCCTCTCTTTCTTCCCTCCTGTTCTGTTTCCTCTCTCCTTCATTTCACCTGCCTTTAGTCTTCACTTCCTCCCATGTTTCCTCCTTTCCTTCCTCCTCTTCACAGCCCTTGTTCTCTTTCTTGCCTCCTCTCTTACATAATCTTTCCTGTCTCTCCTCTGTCTCTTCGTCTCCCTATCATTCATCATGTTTCTTCCCTCCTCCTCTTCATCTTTCATTCATGCTGCCTCATTCCTCCTTCGCTCTGTCTTCCTCTCTTTTCCTCTTCTATTCTTTCTTCTCTCTTGTTTCCTCACTTCCTTCCTCTTTTTCACCAGCATTTGTTCCCTTGTCCACATCATCCCTTCTCTTAATCTTCGTCCATTTTGTCCGTCATCTCCTACCATATTTTCTCTCACTCCTCTGTTTCTCTCTTCTATCTTTCTAACTCCTCCTTCCTTCTGTCGTTGCTTCCCCTCTTGTCTCCTTCCTTTCTTCCTCTTCCCTTTGCTCCCTCGCTTGCCTCCTCCATCTTTTCATATCTCCTTCCCTTCGTCCTCTGTCCTCCTCTCCTCTCTTCTGTCCCGTCTCTCTGTGGTTACTGTGGAAGCAGGAATGTAAAGCGAACCTAAAACAGGAAGCAGATGATAATATAATAATGCAAGACGAGACTGTATTGATTCATGGTGTTGAAATCAGGTCACAGCAGCAGCAGCAGAGAAATTAGAGTCCAAGTCAAATATGCAGAAGCAGCAATTTCAAGGTGATAAGGGCACATTAAGATGAATGTATGAATGACGAAATAAGACTCAGCACTGGAACATACTGTATTTAGTATCTCTGGGAACGTTGGGATCTCGTGGAGAATTTAAAATGAAGTTCTAGGAATTTTAAAACGTATAGTGGCCAAGAACATTCAATTTCTCCTCCATAGGAAACAGACTTTTCCTCCCAAACACTCGAGAGCAGCAGAAAAGTCTGAGCGGTGGAGGAAGAGGAAGATGAGGAGGAGGAGGCGGAGGAGAGCGGTGTTCTGTGGTCAGGAAATACATTTTTGGCAGAGAGAGAGAATTTTGTGTAATTGGTATTAGGCAGCCTGTCAGGCAGGCGGTGGGTGGGAGGTGATGTATGGACGGAGGAGACGTTAAAGAAGTGAACAGACACTGAGGAAGAGGAAGCAGCAGCTGCAGAGATCTGCTGCGTCCGACAGTCTGTAATGAAGCTGATGAGGAAGTGATGATGCAATGTGACGCGTCACCAAACAGGAAATAACAAAATCAACCTAAAAAAAACTGTCTTAATATACAAGTAATTTACTGGATAAAGAAGAGCAGACGGTGCAGCCTGGGTTGGTTTCTCAGGAAGGTTTCCCTGTCAGTGTGTTTCATTCTGCTTCCTACATTTCTGGCTCCTGGTATCATGAGTACGAGACAGCTCACACTGTCGCCGGTTCACTGTGTCAGTGTCGGGAATGAGAAGACCACATTAGAAAATATACATTTATAAAGTCCCATTAGACCTTCAAAATAAAACTCGCTGAGACACATTTCAGATGACGGTCGCACTTTGGTTTAGCAGAAGCTTATGGTTTAATCAGTCAGTGCTGATTATTGGTTCCATGTGAATACTGTTCACAGCCTTTCTGCTTTTTTAAACTCTTATTCTTCAAGATCAAAAATCTTAATAATGAAGAGCGTGATGGGACACGAGAGGATCTTGTGCACCGAGCTGGACCTGGTTCAGACTGCGGAGGACGTCACAGTGACACTGACGTCTCTTCATCGTCCTGTTCTCTAACACGACTTTTCATTGGACTCAAAGACGCTTTACAACATAGGAAATACGAGATCAGAATAAACTGTGCAGAATGTGGTTGTAGATAAAATTAGCTTGTTATGTCTATTTGTTACTTGTTCAACATTCAGTTTCAGGTATTTCCTGCACTGTAATTTCACAGTGTGTTATTATGCCTCCAAACCGCGGCTGCACAGGATGATTGACTGCCATTGAAGTATTGACCCCAAAACATTAGTGTTTTCTAAAAGCACTAAAAGGCTTTCAGTTGATTTCTGTGTGGATTTTCGTGTCCTGCTGTCAGAGGACACCGAGCTGCGTGGACGGACATCGCTCGCTCGCTCTCTCTCTCTGTCTCTCTCTCTAAAAGCATGTCCTTTCTTTCCTCTAAATGTTGCATGTGTATGTGTGAATTAAACCAGGACCTTATCAGAGCGCTCCCAGCCACAAGTGTTCCCATTGAAATTCAAGGCGTGATGTTTAATCATTATAAGCGAGATCTGCGGCGGCCGGGCTAATCTCCATTTTAACATTTCACACAGCGCCTGCAGTTATGTGCCTTTTTCCCTTCCTTCCTTCCGCTGAAATGACGAACAATAGCTCCTTTTTTCACGGCGGTGAAGTGGCGGCGGAGAGGAGACGGAGCGCCGGTCGGCGGCGTTAACAGCAGCTAACAAACTTGACCCCGGCGGGTTCATGCAAATGCGCAGTTAGAGGGAATAATGGCTGCCGCTGCTAAAACACGACCCTCACTTGAACCGGCTCCATCCTGCAGAGGAAGAGGAGTCGCTCTCAGAGCTGCTCGACGGGATGAAGATCATCACTACAAACCGTCATTTACATGAATGCATTAATTGGGGTTTAAAAACAGGAGATAACAGAGCAGGAAGCTTTTCTTCTTCTTCTACTGGACGAACAGATGGTCGCTCAGTGTGCTCGTGTTCTCATGTTCGTATTTGGCTGTAGAGCGTTTTACATCATTTATAAATTCAAGAATGTCCAGTCATGAAATACTGAGGTAAAAACACCGATATGGTTCGAATCTGATGCTTTATGCTTCGTTCATGTCACGTAAACAGAAACATATAATGTGTTTCTCTTACACTCATTAGATTCAACTTTATTTAGTACTGAGACGATGACACTCAGCTCCAAACGCAGAGATTATTATCATCTAATAACCATAACAAATCCAAATATTCAAGAATATAAGGTTTGAAATTGCTCACAAGTTTTTAATAGTCTCAGTTTTATACTGTGAAGATAAAAACCCTGAAATTAACTGAATTTTAACTCAGTGATTCTATTTCATACTTTATTCTCGTCTATATAAGAGAAATCATTGTCGTCTTGTGATAGGTGGACGGAGTGGACGGGTTGGTACCCGGAGGCGGGACTTAGCTCTGCAGTCTCGGACAGTACCGGACCCCCTCCCCCCTTCCCCCATCCCCCCTCCCTGGTGTCTGTGATGTTTGCGGCCCCTCTCCATCACTGTCGGCCCCGGGGCAGGCCGCTGAGGAGCCCGCTGAGGAGAGGAAAACAGCGGAGGGGGCGGACGGAGGGATAAGAAGCTGGAAGGAGGGATGGATGGATGGAGGGAGGGAGGGGGCGAGGGGGGAGACGGAGGGGGGGCGGGGTTGTTTCCCCTCAGGGCCTCCAGAGGCAGCGCTTGTATCAATCACTCGACGGGAGGAGAGTGTGATTCTGACGGATGATATCCCCCAGCACAACGCCTCCTCCTTCACCTCCTCCTCTCTCTCTCCTTCTCTCCCTCTGACCCTGCATGGATGAACTTCCCCCCTTCATTTCTGGCTCTGTCCATCCGTCCTCTTCATTTTTCTCTCCTCTGTTCCTGCATGAATGGACTTAACATAATCCGCAGTTTTTCTTCCTTCCTTCCTGCCTCCTTCTGTCCTCCATCACTCTTCAGACTCACATGTCTTTCTTTACTTCCTCTTCTCTTCTCCTTCGCCATCCTCTTTCTTTTAATTATCTTCTTTCTTTTATAACTCTCTTTCCCTCCTTTCTTTTCTCTTTCTCTCTTCCACTTCTCAGTTCCTCCCTCCCTCCATCCTCCACCAACTAACCTACACTTCCTTACCGCCTTGATTCGTTTCCTTCTCCATCTTTTGATTCCCTCTTTCCATTTCTCTCTTTTTCAACGCTGTTGTATCCTCCTTCCTTGTCCACTTCCTCTTTTCTTCCTAACATCTCTCCTTCTCTAATTTCCCTGCTTCCAACTTCTCTTTCTTTTCATTGCATTGTTCCCCCCCTACACTCCTTCTCTCATCTTATCTCTGTATCACTCGCTTCCTTACCTCCTTTTCTGTATTTACATTCTCTTTTCTCCTCCCTCACTTCCTTGGTTCCTTCTCCTTCCTCGCATGCCACCTTCTCTCATTCGACCCTCCTTCCATGCTTTGGTACTTCCTCCTTCCTCCCAAACTTCCCTGCTTCCTCCTTCTTCTTTTCTCCTCGACAGGACGTCCCTCCATTCCTCCCCCGTCTCTCGCCACGGTGTCACCTCCTCCTCCTCCTCCTCCTCCTCATGTCGCCCCTGCAGCTGTCAGGTGGCCCGGTGTTTCTGGCTGAAGCGGCCGCTCGGTGTCACGGTTCAGCTCTGCGGAGGAAACTACGGGAGGAGAAGACCTGTCAAGACCAGCTCGGGGGAGGCACAGGGCCGGGCGAGGAGGTGCTAGGTGATGTGAGGAGCTTCTCGCTGAGTGAGAAGGGAAACAGCAGCGGAGCAAAAGGCAAAGGAAAAGAAGCCAAGGTGTATTTTGGCTGACAGCGAAATGGCCAGAGGAGAAAAGGATGAAGGAGGTAGAGGGAGAAGAGGAAGGAGGGAGGAAGATGGAGGAGGTGTAAACAGGAGAGAAAATAACAAGTCAAAATAAAAAAAACATGAGAACAAGAAGAGCAAAGAAACCAAAAGTGCAGATGACACAAAAAGGAAGAAAAGAAACGAGGGAGGATGGAGGAGAGTAAATAAACCATAAAGTGGAGCGTTGGCAGGAGAGAAGAGGAGAATAAGAGAAGAAGGGAGGAGGAGATGGAGGAGATCAGCGGGGAGGTGAAACAGCAGTGAAGCTCTAATCTCTCATCTCCCAACGGCATTTCAATGGTAATGATGACACCAGCAGGAAGTTTCCACTCAGCAGGCCTCCTCCTCCCTCCTCCTCCTCCTCCCCCTCCTCTCCCTCCTCCTCCTCCTCCTCCTCCCTCCTCCCTCCTCTTCCCTCCTCCCTCCTCCTCCCCCCCCTCTCCCTCCTCCTCCCCCTCCTCCTCCTCCCTCCTCCCTCCTCCTCCCTCTCCTCCCTCCTCCCCCTCCCCCTCCCCCCCCTCGTCTCATCCTCTCTTCACTCTCTCTCATCTCCTTTTTGCACTCTTGTTTCCTCTCCTCTGATTCCTTCTCTCCTCTCCTGTCTCATTACCTTCTGTTACCTTGTTGCTGCTCTTCATCCTGCACGTCTTCATCATCCTCTCATCCTCTTCCTCCTCCTCTTATTTCTTAATCCCTTCTTCCTCTTCTCTAGCTTTCACTTCTCTTCATCCTTTGCACCTCTTTTTCTCACCTTCTCCTCCCTTGTCTCCTCTCCCGTTTCCTTGTCCTCCTCGTTTTCTCCTTCCTAGTTCTTTCTCGTCATCTCCTCTTCCTCTGTTAACTTTCCTCCTCCTCCTCTCCTCTCAGGAAGCGTCACCTGATGAGCAAAAGCAGGAGGAGCGTCGCCTCCCTCTTTCACCAGTTTCCCCTCTAACTCCATCTCCAAGGTAACCGGCATCATGATCATCAGCCTTTGTCATCATCATCATCATCATTATCATCGTCATCATCACGGCGCTAATGATGCTAATTCATAACCAGCAGTGATCGGAGACATACATCATGTGCAGCTTGACCTCGGCAGGTGAAGAGGCGTGAGGCGCGACCCCGGCTGGTCCGGCTCGCTCCGCCGACCTTCCAGACCGTCCGGCGTGATGGCGGGAGGCGGGCGGGTGCTGGTGCGCTGCCGGCGTGGCGTTGGGGGCGGCTGACCTTGGAGGAGAGGGAGGTGGAGCCTGTTGGTTCTGAGGCTCTGAGCTCCATCCGTCAGCCTGACAGATTAGAGTTTGAGCCAGAAGGAGATTGAATCCTTCACTTTACATCATTAATTTCATTGATCAGATTTGACATCTGAGACAACTTTATTTCAATCACAGCAAACGGCAGAGAGAGATTTACACCATGTGATCTGACGTTAGTTCAACATTTAACGTAACATTTATTTTCATAGCTGTCAGACAGTCACAGGCTGAATCTCTCAACACGATGATGCTGAAATTTGTTGGGGACTATTTTCAGCGTCGGACGAATCCACATTTGGATTTGTGGGATTGAGTCCAAATAAACTACAGTTTTAAACAACAGCAGAGATCTGTGTCACCTGAGACCTGAGAGACCTGGAGAATTTCACATCATGTATTTGAAGGATGGTGTGTGGCCCTCTTAGAATATTGTTGGATAATATTGGGGCTAAGCTCTTGCAGCACAGAAATAAGGCTGCGTAATACAGTCTGGACGTGAACTGAACTGCCAGAAAGCTTTAGCCTCATTGTCATCAATGCAAACGAATGCAAAGGTTGAACTAAGAGGAGAGAATGAATGAAGGGTCAGATCAGTGATGGTCTTTCTATGGGATTTGTTGAAAATCAGAATAAAGTATATTCTCAACTTTCCAACATTTGAAGGCAAAAACGACACTTAAAGCAAAACACGAGTCTTTAACTTAATTGATTTATTGGATGTCTGATGAAATTTTAGGTCACAGCATCCAGCTCACACAGAACTTGTTTATTGTTGGTCTTCAGTTTTTAAGCTTCATCATTTGTCCCCCAGTAATGAAACCCACCAGATTCAATGTGTCCAAACTCAAACCAAATCCGTTCCATCACGTCACCTGTGCTTTGATTTCTGTTTGAATCCAGAAGCTATGAAGCAGGAACGCGTGTGTGTGTGTGTGTCGGCTGAATTATGCACAGAGACGGCGTTCGTCTCGAGCGAGGCCAGACTTTCTTCTCTTCCAGAGGAGACAATGATCTTTCTTTGTCGGCGCCTCTTCACTCCGTTTCTCTTCGGTCCTTGACGCTGAAGAAAGAATCGCATATTTCTCTCCCGATGTGTGATTCAGTGTAAAGAAAAAAAAAAACTTAGACCTTTAACACTTTCTCAGTTTTCTTCTCTCATCTCAATCATAGAGTTCTTCTTCCAAGGCTAAAGAACTGTATCAGCAGTTTTATACACAGTTTAGTCCATTACATGTTTTATACACTTCACATTCACTGCACTGAGAAAATCCACCTGCAGAAACTGAGTCGGCACTCGTAGCCTCAGTGAACCAGATCCTGACGTGGATCCAGTTCAGATACTCGACAACTGTCACAATCAGACGTGTTGGATATCAGCCGGTCGCAGACGATCATCTGACGGGAGCTGAGACGATTCAACTGTGTGGACAAACTTAGAAACAGCGCAGGTTTTGTTTAGCATTGAGTTTGTGGATCCACAGAACTCGAGTGGCTTTGACTTTAACTTTCATCCACAGCAGGACTCAAACATTTTACAGGTTTAAAGAGTGAAGAACTCACTCGGTCGTCTCAGCTGTGTCTCATACGAGCGTCCCGGTTGTTCTCAGGTCCGATCGCCTCTGAGCTCAGAGTTCAGTCAGTTTCACTGTTGACTTTAACATCGAAGTTCTGTCTTTGTGACAAATTAATCTCAACTCAAAGGTCCATTTACTAGTTTCAAAGCTTTCAACCACGTCTCATTTTGTCATGTAGGACACAAAGTGGACCTTTGAGTTCAGATTATTTTGTCACACAACTTTGACTTTATTGGCAGAAACCTTTTAATGTGGAACCGACGCGACGGCAGCCGTCGGTGACTCAAAGGGAAAAAAGCTTTAATGCAGCCAGACGCCTCCTGATTGTCGACTCCTCATTTATCGAGTCACTTCTTACCAGTGATTTACTTCACGTTAACCTGATGTACGTTATTCACAAGGATAATTATTGTTTTGGTCAAACCCGTCTGATCGTCTCATCACTCAGCTTCTGTTGGACTTGTTTACAGATGAATTTACTTTGTTGAGTCCAGTAGAAAAATGCCAACATTATGACAATAAGACCCCAAATTTAAATAATCTGAAATTGATGTTCAAATCAGAACTAAAAATACAGCTGAGCAGCTTCTTATTTAACCCAAGAACATGCTAACAGGAGGATTTCCTGGTTGGACTGTACGCTGCAGATTATTCTTTGAGTTACATCACACTTTTTTTCTAACAAACAATCCAAACATCTATCGATCATCCATTTCCAATCTCCCACCAGGCGGATGAGCCTGGAAAGTGAGAGGCTGATCAGACACCTGAACCTCAACCAGCGTCTGTCAATGTGACGCAATGTGACGGCGTCCCTCAGGGTAAAGACCAGACGTCCTACAGAAGAAACACATTTTGGTCTCATGTAACCACGATCCCATGCAGCCAAAATGAGTTTCCTCCAACCAAACACACAGATTTCTTTTGCAATATTCCACAGACAGTTCCATTGTTCTCTCAGCTCCAACTAACTAATCAATAAACCTGTCAATCACTTGTCAAAGCTGACACACGAGATGAATCCAGCGTCTGAATGAAGTTACTGATGACAAAGAAACAGAAGAATTAACATTTTTTTGTTAGAAAGTCATGATTTTCAGTTTCCTGCAGTTTTCATGGGGTAAAATATGCAAAAGCTCCCGAGAATGTGAGCAAACGGAGGCCGACAGCTCTGCAGCCACGTGCAGCCAGAAACACCGAGAGCTCGGCTGATTTACGACAGAGAAGATTTACAAGTCAAACCCCAGCAACTGCTTTTCTGCCCGTTTCATCTCTGCGCTTTCTTTCCTGTTTCTCTGGGAGGTGAAAGCAGCCGCCGCGGTTTGGAGCAGGAAGTTGTTGTGGTGGAGTTTAGGTAAAGAGAACATGCAGGAACCAAAGAAAACACAACACCGAGAGAAAACAAGAGACGAAGAAAACAAAACCACAAACAGAAAATACATGTGCAGAGCATTGATTTGTGTTTGAGCGCCTGCATTTCTTCAGCAGTGTGATGAGAATCCACACACACACACACACACACACACCGAGCTTGTATACTCAGGAGAATCTGCAATCTGTGCCATTTTCTCCTGTAGTGAAATATTCGTATTCCCTGTGACAGCCGAGGGCGGCGGCAGAATTTATCTTCACATCCACATCTGAGCGTCTCGGCTGCCAAACCGCCGCCCGCCGCCGCCGCCGCCGCCCGCCGAGCCTGGAAATCTGCTCTAATAAGCAGAGCTGGCTGCTGAGGCACCGCTCAGTAAATATTACTCAGTAAATATTACGCTTACCAATCAAAAACGTCACCGGTTTCAATATGACTGCGTCTAAATATCAGACTGCAGGCTGAGTTATACGGCTGCACGCCCTTATTCATTCTCCTCATAATTAGTCATTATTCTCTCACATCCAGCCAACGAGCTGACTCTCTCCCGCTGCAAGTTTCCTCTCTGCTCTGATGAAAAATGTTTGGAAAGTTTCTTTTCCTGTGGCTGGAAGTTCTGTTTTCACTCTGCTGCCTGAACCCAACTGGATCTGATGTCATTTGATTCTCTCAGACCTCATCATGAGGGTTTTCCTTCTACTTGTTTGCTTGTTCCTCATTTTTGGTGATTTTTTATATCTTTGTTTTGTCCACAAATCTCATGTGCAGATCAAACCAACAATGAACTGATCTCACTAACAAGTAAATTGTGTGAGTATCAAAGTCTGATGTATCTTCACACTGTTGTGAACATCGTCCTCCTGCCCCAAATACACACTGGAGACCAAATGTGGATTCATCCGCCGCTGAAAATAGCCCCAGACAACTGAACTACTTCATCCTGTTTGAGTCACATTTGCTGTTCAGTACAATGAACAGCTGTTTTGGGAAATTGCTGACACTTTCTTTCAAACTTAAACTCTATATTTGTGATTAAAGATTTGTGTCTTAAGTAGGAACCAGCGGGTTTGGAGCTGAGAGCAACAGACAGGACGTCAGACAGACGGACGGACGAACATGTTGTTGGTTTGGTTGTTTTCGTGATATTTGTTGACAAGAATAATTAAAATTAATAAGCATCAACCTCCAAACATGAGCAGCCTCTGAAAGATATGAACATTTATATTCATTTACAACATTTACTGTCGAGTATCGTGATTGGTTTGTTGGTCAGAACAGTCTGAACGGAGCTTGTTTTCGTGCACAGTCAGTGGCTTTTTACGCTCAGTTTCTTCTCATGATCAGAACGATCGTAGAACGATCGCTCAAACATGTTCCTGTGCTTTTAATGTGGAGGGAACCTGCGGGTGAGACACTTCCTGTCAGAGTTCCACTGATCAGAGAGCAGGTTTCCTTCCCCACCTGTGAGCTGACTCCGGCCTCACCTGGCTGCAGTGATTTCCTCCCCCTCGCTGTTTGTTCTCCGTCTGTAACGAGCGCCGGCTATTAGCCAAATGGCTGTAATATTACTCCGCTCAGACTCGGCAGTCGCTTTGCTCCTCATGTTGCCAATCTGTCTGAATGTGTTCTGTGTTATTGCCTCTGCTCTCGTTCGCCAGCAGACGTTATTAGAGGCTTTTTGCATAACAGGCGAAAGGCGACACGTTAATATGCTGCTGCTGTTTTCGGAGCCGCGACGAGAGCCGGCAGGTAAAACTTCCTGTCCCCGACCGCTCGGGACATCGAGCTCACATGTCAGGTGTTCGGGTGTCCTGGAAAACATGGAGGCCGGAGTCACTGGCAGCGGATTACAAGACGGCTGTTTCACTAGATTCTCCATTAGCTATGAAGTATATTTAGTTTTACATTGATCAGATCATGATTGTAATTCATTTGAATCAAGCAAATAGATTTTTCCAATTCAGCGTTTTAATGGAAAATAATGAGAAAAATGTAAACAGATGAGCGTTAAATGGAGCTGACTGTTGTCTTAATGCAGGAGACCACAGTTTCTCAGAGTGTGGCCCTCAGAAACATTTTGGCCCTCAAAACTCAAATGAAATGCATCAATTATATTTTAATCATCCGCCGTCCATTTCAATACTTTCACCTTCAGAAGTCTCTGTTTAACTATACTGCGTCAAACTGCAGCTCCCAAACGAGCTCCTGCATCGGAAGTTTCGTTCTGTCATCAAAATCAGTTACAGTTAGTTTAACGTGGAGGTGAGATGGAAAAAGCCACCACAGATTAAAAGGTTGCATGTTTGAGGAGAAAAGGACGCTCTTATGAGACCAAACACAAACTCAGATGTTGAACCAAAGTTTACTTCATCAGCAGGATATTTATCAGGCAGATGACAGATAACATCAGACCAGAACGATCAAAACAGTAATAAAAAGAAAGCGTCTTAATTGTGTCAGTGTGTCGAGCAGCTCCTGTCGACAGCAGGAGGCGCAGCTGAAGGAAGAGTTACAACAAAGTGTCAAATAATAATAACAGCTGCAGAGTTTAGGAGCTGCGCTGCTGTCAGCCCCCAGGTAGGACACACACACACACACACACACACACACACAGACACACACACACACACACACACACACACACAGCAGGAGTGCAGCGCGTTGTTGTGCACAGTTAAATAATTCACCGTGAAATGATTTAAAAGAAATAAGAGCAGAGATAAAAACCATCAGCCTCAGAGTCAGAGTTCATTCAGCTGATATTTTCTCCATCGATCGATCGATCGATTGATTGTTTAAAAACTATTACAGACGCATTCAAATGATTCAAGTCAGTCAAAGGAAAATCAGCAAATCTTCATGTTTGTGAAGCTGAAACCATGAAATGTTTTTACATGAAAAATGACTTAAACAATTATTAAAATACTTGATAATTTTCTGTCAATCAGCTAATTGATTAATGGACTGATGGTTTCAGCTGTGCAGAAACTTTGGGTTGTTTGTTTGTTGTTTTTTTTCAGAATATCATATTTTATAAACTCTTCATATGTTTGTGTAAAAATCTTAATTAACAAAGTAACTAATGTAAATAGTAACTAAAACTGTCAGATAAGTGTAGCAAAGTAAGAAGTACATTTCCCTCTGAGATGTGAAGAAGAAAGAGAAAACTGCATGAAAAGAAAAGACTCCAGTAAAGTACAAGTACCTCAAATTTGTAGTACAGCTACTGAGTAAATGTACTTAGTTACACTCCACCGCTGGCAGCCGGCTCGCTACTTGTCAGTTAGCTTGTTAGCTCATCATCTCAAAAAGTCAACAAACTATTCAACAGACGGATTTGAGGCTCCAACAATGTCGAACAAAACATAATCTGCAGTTGAGTTAGTTGGTTAAATCCAACGTGACGACATCGTGTTTCTGACTCGGACAGTTTGAGCACATGAAGATAATCAGCCGTTCACATTCACACCCGCAGATCTTCACCGTTTCCAGCCTGAGCAGGTTTCACACTGAGCTCAGTGACAGTTTGTCGTCTGCACACGGGACAGAAGGAAAACTGTGTGTTGACCGGCTGAAGTTCAGAGCTGCACCGAAACTTTACACATTTCTGGAGCTTTGAAATCTTTTCTGAGGAACTCGAGAGATGAGAGACGAGGAGCCCAGGGTGAGAGCGACACACACACACACACACACACTGCAAACAGTGCAGCTCATATTGTTTCATTTCAGCCGAGAGCAGAAAACTAATTTCTCGTCTTTCCCCCTCCAACAGTTATTGGATGAATTCTCTGTGAGGAATTCTGCTGAAGCCTCCGACTCATCTCGCCGAAAAAAAGAAAAACAGAGAGACCTGCCGGGTACGACACACTGTGTGCGTGTGTGTGTCTGTGTGTGTGTGTGAGTGAGTGTCTGTGTGTGTGTGTGTGTGTCTGTGTGTGTGTGTGTGTGAGTGTATCTGTGTGTGTCTGTGTGTGTGTGTGTGTCTGTGTGTGTGTGTGAGTGTCTGTGTGTGTGTGTGTGTGTGTGTGTGTGTCTGTGTGTGTGTGTGTGTGAGTGTCTGTGTGTGTGTGTCTGTGTGTGTGTGTGTGTTTCTGCTTCCACTGTATCTTTATGAGGACCGGTACGAGTTGAGACCTCAGTGGCAACGTCTTCAGAAACTGAGGACAGAATTTTTGAAAAGAAAATATTTAAACTAAACAATGATCTCGTATATTTTAGATGTAAATTTTAATCTTGACTCCGCTACATTTATCTCAGACAGACGCTAAAGGGAAGCTTGTGTCTGTTTGAGGCGTGAGGCCGTGACAGAAACATGATTAAACTCTTTCACTCCTTGTACAGAGTGTGTGTGTGTGTGTGTGTGTGTGTGTGTTGTATTCTAACACGTTGGATTCTTCTGTTTTGACTCCTCTCCAGATGAAGAACGTGCCGACAGCAGCTCACTGGTGTCAGAACGGAGGCTGAAGTGCAAACTGTGATCCAGATCCGATTCCACAACTATTTTTATCGCTCGCTAATTAGCGAGACTTTAATTTCTGCTCCGTCCTCCAGACGGACCACATGGGGTTTAACGCTCCAACCTCCTCCGTCCCCCCCTTTTCCTCCACCTCTGCCATCAGGTTAGTGACGTCAACTAACGAGCGACGAGCAATATGTTGCATGTGGTATAAATATATACTGTAAAGACAGACTGTGACATCGACACACACTTTCTGGTGATGAGAAATCTGTGAAGTGTTAGAGGGACTTCAGATTTTAGATCCTAAAAAAAAATCCATTTTGATAAGTTACTCTGATCTTTTTTTTAAAAATGTATATGTTGATCAACTAATAAGAGGTGATCGCTTTTAATTGGAAAAAATACCTGGAAATTTCACCTTGTGTGACATCACATATGAAAACAGATTCACTGGAGAATTAAAAATGAAAAACTAAATTAGGAAACAAAAATTGATGCCAAATAAAATCTGCACACAGGAACCAACAGACGACGTACTTTTTCAAGAGGACGTTGAATTTACTCCTCACAGGTGAAACAATGTGACCAGACTGACTGATATTTTTGTCTTTGCAAAAAAAAGCTCTCACGTTTGTAGTTTAAATCAAATGAGATCTAGTTGATCCAAATCAAATCTCTCTGTTGTGCAGTCAGTGCTGCTCGAAAAGCATCTCACAGTAATTTTAAATATTTCTGATGTACATTGCTTTGGCCTCAATACGACACGCTGGAAATGTTGTTTTAAAGAAACGGGTCGACTTGTTCCTTTATGAAAGAAAAGCCGCAGATAGAATTAGACTCACGGTAACTATCAGTGTTTCGCTGCCACAAACACAATAAAGTCACATTTCAGGAAATGAACTAGGAACCAAATCATTTGTCATCTGGCCCAGAATTAAAGTCGCCCTGTGGACTTTTCTTGTCAACAAACAAAAGTCACATTTAGACTCATATTGTTCCTCAGTGAAACACAGCGAGAGCGTCCTCCAGGTCTGACGCACGTGCTCAACGCGTTTCCTTCTTCATCAGACATTTTCAAAGCTGATGTAAATGTCACATTGTTTACGTCCATGTTTACATTCTTCTTCTCTGCCTTTGTTGATGCGTCGCTGCGTTTCTTGGCGTGCGGGCGTTCGTCCCTGTTCGTGTGCTCGATGCAAAACAGGGACCCGCTTGTAAAGACATCGCTCAACGGTGCAATTAGAGGTGAAACGCAGAGTGTTTGACGAGCGTCAGGATGTCAGGTTAGAAACAGGAGCGAGTGTGTCTTCTCATGATGGAGGCTTATTTTCCAGCCAATACGATAATGAAGACTGAGAAAAACCTGCAAAAACACAGAACCTTTAATCTTGATCGTTTAGGTTCGGTTCAGATCGACACATTATTAATTCACGATTTAGAAAAATCTCAACCGGGTCGAGAGCTGAATGCTCTCTTTCCATTGGCTGAAGGAGAATCTTTCTCAGGAGTCCACGCTTTGAGTAAATGACTTGTGGATTTTTTGCAGTGTTCATCCGTCTCTCCTCTCGGGGGATTTACAGATAAAACATCGTCATCATCTGCATCAAACTGACTGAAGGGCCTGCAGAGACTTCTTGTCAACAGATTAGGAATCACTCGAAGTGAATTGTCCTCATCATTAATATGTGCATAACATGAACGAGCCGCCGCCGCCGCCGCTGATGAACAATGAGGCCGTTTCATCTTCAGCTGACAGCGACTCTGATGAATATTCAGACGAGGGAAACTCGGCTTTAAACGGTGCACACTGAGCCTCTTAGCCAAATCAGCGCTCACTCCTTTATTAACATACTGGAATGTGTAATTATGCCCCGTCGCATGTTCGCTTTACACAGCACAAGTACACCAGATACAACAAAAGGAAAAGGACTGATGTTGTGTGATTAGAACTGCAGGAGCATATTTCCATTTATATAAGAAACAGCTGAGAGTCAGTGTGTTCTCTGCAAACACACTGCAAAAAACAAAAAGACCATCTTTACAGATACTCACTTTATTGTCGCTTCCTAAAATCTGGACTTTCGGGTTGTGTCTGTTCTCTGTGATGAGGATCACGTGTGTCGCAGCTCAGACAGGATGTAATCTGATGATATACAATCTGATATTTTTCTGAACAATAACTACGTTTTGTCTCTGGCAGAGAAGCCGTGTTTCAACACTCTGACATGTGTTTACATTAGATTCAATGAAGCTCTGGAGGTTTACAGTGATCTGAGAACAGCGGAGGAACGTTCTGAGTCAACTGTTGTTCTTTAACATTGGAACCATTTTAACCCTTTAATAGCCGCCCGTGAAAAAAAAGCTCACATCCAACGTTCAGGAACTTCACGTGCTTGATTCCAGATCGATGGATAAATAGTTGATTAAGCTCAATGGGGAAATAAATCAAATACAAAGACATAAGGACACGAGATAGAAGATAAAATAAAAAACATGAATTATTCACAATCAAGCAGAATAAAGAAAAACAGTGATCAACACGAACAGTAAAAGTGGAAACACATGTTTATCTGCAGGGTCTGAAAAGACAAACTGCACTGGATGAAAGTCATGAACACATGAATCAGTTATTAATGTAACGATCATGAATGTGTGTGGAAGCAGTCTGTTCCAGTTCCACACACAAACCTGAGGCTTTTATCTTCATGTTGTTCTTGTTTCTTCACTTCTTCAATCCCACGTTTACATTTAACATGTCTCATTTTACTTCATCACATTCGTCATTTATTTGCTTGTTTTGATTCACGTGACAATCGGACCAAATTCATTTTCTTTTCTCAACATTTTCTCTCATTTTTCATTTTGCACAAACATATTTTCTATTCCAGCAGCTTCTCTTTGGACTCGTATCGACATCAGGGACTCGCTCATCGCATCAAATCTTCATCACAAAAATAACAAAGCCCTGTAATGATCAAATATTAGACCAGTGTTTTTTACAGTGTGCAGCAGGACTCGGCTCGGCTGCTGAAGATCTGTGGACTGAAGAGATTATCTGGATTTATCAGCTTTGGCCATTTTGCCAGAGGTTTTCATTTTTTTCTCCGTCAGTTAGATGGAAAACAAACCTGCATGAATAAAAATCAAACAGGCCCCTTTGCAAACGGAAGACGACTGGATCAGATTTACCTTCCTGATAGCGGCGGTAAAGAGGATTTTGTTGGAGTGGAGTCCACACGGCGCTCACATGTGTTCGCCGTCATCAGAAACACAGAAAACTGGAGATCTCCAAACAAACATCATGAAGCAGGAAGATAAGACGGGAGCGCGGCGAGGACAGAGAGCGGAGCAGAGGATTAAACGGATTAAACGCCGAAGTCAAACTGTCAGAGCTGCGTGACGTCTGCACACAGACCTGCAGCCCAACGACATGCAAACCACAAACCGTCCGAAACAGCGCCGAAGCACAGACACAACAAATATCAACTCCAGACAAACGCGCTTTCATCAGCTGCTCTTTTAAAGGTCACGAACATGAACATGAACAAGACGTCTGTGAAATTCTCAATTTGGAATTTGAACGTCTTCATTTTTATGAAAACTGATGATGAAATGATGGAGAACAGCTGATGAATGGACCTGGGTGAGATCTCAAACTAACGTCTTCGTGTAAATTCATCACAATATGAGGTCGACTGTTTTCAAATGAAACCACACGTGTCTCTATCATGAGCTTTTAATCACATGTGAAATATCCAAGAACCATGAGCTCACATGTGAATTCATATGTGAAATAGTGCGACATGTGACAGACAAAATATTAAATCTGCTTTTTCTGAGAGAAATGAAAACTAAATAAAATACAATTAAAAAATACAGGAAATAGGAAACAAAAAACTGCACGATTTAATGAACAGCCGATATAAAAACCTGTATTTTGGAGTTTGTGTGTCTGATGTGTGAAAACTTATCGTCAGTGAATTCCAAGGTAACCGACGTTTGATGGTCTCAGGTGAATGAAGCCGTTCAGAGTGAAAGCGCTGCTGCTTCATCCTGTTGAAACCAGTTGGGGTCGCAGTTTTTTGGCCACCTGATCAGAACTGGTCCCTGTGGAGGCTTTTGTGGACGCGTCCAGCTGAGCGGAGCCTCAGAACAGACCCAGAACACACTGGGGGGATTAGACGTCCCATCTGGACTGGGACCGCCTCGGGACTCCCGGGATGAGCTGGGAGACGTCTGGGATGCTTTGCTAAGCCGGCTGCTAACGCGACCTGGATTAACGCCGTTTGTCTAATCGCTTTATCCTTTGATACACATTCTTTACCAGCTGGAGGCGCTGCGTGGTCAGTTCGTCTCTCTGATGGAAACTGTGCTGCTCCACTTCCACGATGAACAGATCACTGATTGGATCATGAGCTCGTTACCTGCCTGATCCACCGACCTGCCGACTGTATGTCACATCATACAGGAGCTGGATAAAGAAGCCGTTACAGATGTGACTTTGAGCTCAGGTTTCATTTCAACCAGCCAGACAGAAGATAAAGCTCTGAGTTGATTCATTTCTTTAAAAGGTTTCTTTCCAGTCCCTTTTTAAAATTGTTGCTTGTTTTTGTGTGTTTGTTTGTTTGTTGCTGATTTTGTTTGTCTCCACATATGTTTGCTGTTTGTTTGTAAACAACCTTTCATTGTTGTTGTTGCTGAACTGAGGACCTTCTTTAGCGTGACTTTATCCCATGATGCACCTGTCCGCCAGGTGAGCGTTGTGGAGGCTGAAAATATCTGCGCACAGATTCCTGTTCGACGTCACCGCCGTCATGTGAAATTCATGTATCTCCAAAATGTCCACTTTTAATGAACCAGAAAAAAAGCAGCCTTGATCAACAGTTAGTGACAATGTGTTTTTTAAAAACTCCAGTAGGTTTGTAAAGAGTTTGCGAAAGTAAAAGGAGAATTTTCCACAGCCTCAAAAGAGTTAATTAAATCCTGCAGTTTTTTTCAGAAAGTTTTTCACTGGACAGCGACGACATGTAAAGAGTGTTTCCATATTTATCTGCATTAGTTTGGACACAAGCAACATGAAGCAATGAAGAGAAGCTGGAGACTGTGTGTGTGTGTGTGTGTGTGTGTGTGTGTGTGTGTGTGTGTGCACGTCCAGCTGGATATGTGGTGTGTGTTGTTGTTGTTGTGTGTACTGAACAAAGAACAGGAAACATTGCGAGTGTGTGTGTGTGTGTGTGTGTGTGTTTGATCAGTAGAGACTGTTTCTGTCTTCCCTCCACTTCAGCCCTGCAGGCGCTGCCCGGGGCGGTCCAACCCCTGCCCAACCACACACACACACACACACACACACACACTCTGTGGATCAGAGCTGAGGTTTCTTTCAGAACTGTGTCCTCCAGGTTGTTTCCCAGAAGAGAAGTCTTTGCTGTCTTAGAATTTTGTCCTCAAGTATGTGAAGTTGTGTTTCTTTACATGGAGCTATGCTAGCAGTTTCCCTCTGCTTCCAGTCTTTATGCTAAGCTAGGCTAAACATGTCATAGAGCCACTTCTGGTTGCAGAGCTTTAGTTCGGCCTCCTGAGGATTTGTGCTCGTGACAGTCAACATCTGTCAAGAAGCCAAAATAGAATCTCAGAAAACTTTTATAAAGTGTTGACGGCTTCAGACTGAAATAAACAAGCTGACTCCACAGAAACAGGTTCGGTTAGAAACACGTCTTCCTCTGTGTGAGAAACAGCATCTGAATTTTAGGTTGTTTTCAAACCTGCACTGTTTCGTCTGGTTCATCTGGACTTTTCCCTCCTTGGTGCGATGTTTGTGCAGATCTGATCACAGCAGTGAGACTCAGGCCTGACTCCACCTCCACCTCTGACTCCACCCGGTCTGACTCCACCCGGTCTGACTCCACCTCCACCTCTGACTCCACCCGGTCTGACTCCACCCAGTCTGACTCCACCCGGTCTGACTCCACCTCCACCTCTGACTCCACCCGGTCTGACTCCACCCGGTCTGACTCCACCTCCACCTCTGACTCCACCCGGTCTGACTCCACCCGGTCTGACTCCACCCGGTCTGACTCCACCTCTGGCTGCGTCTCCCTCAGAGTCTGTCCTCTCCCTCTTCTACCTCCTGATCTTGACCTGAAGCATCTATGGTCTATGGTGACATCTCCTCCTTCAGCGCAGCCACCTGCTTCGATCCCAGTGCCTCCACCCACTCAACCATCAGTCCAGGTCATCAATCACTCAGCTCACCTGCTCAGTCAGCTCGTTAACGATCGGCCATAAACTCCCATCAAAGCTTTCGATTTGCAAAGGAAACCCTGACACTGAGCGACCTGACGTTTTACTTGTTGGAGACTCTTCTGGTTCCATTCGACGCCGTCTCTCAGGAGGAAACAGCTGCTTTTATGGAGCTAATTCCAGCTTCTCCTTGACATCCACCCTCCGTCCACACTGTGATGACGTCACCTTCAGGGAATCCATTAAAGCTCCTTCATGAACCTGAGTCTCAAGCCTCCACAGATGAAAGTGTCGGGTGGAGGTGTGTCCCGTCTGAACCCCCCCCCACAAACACCAACAGGTTTGTGTGTTTGAGTCGAAGCTGCAGACGAGCTGTGGTTGGACGGGTGGAGGAGGGACGGGGGCTGTTTCCTCCTTCTTAGATCTGTACAGATTATCTGAAGGCAAATGTGTTGAAGTTACATCATTTTAAGGAAAAAAATCAATAAAAATAATGTAAATATTTCATTTCAATGAACAGAGCTGAGTTTAATCAGACGCCAGGAGACGAACAGGAACAGCAGAGACGTGTTGTTGCACTGTTTTATCCAGTTGTGTTTCTACTATATGTGAAGGTCGTCGATTGTTTTCCCTTCATAAAAAACTTAAATATAATTTTTCCCAAAGTCCTTCAAGGATAAAAACATGAATGCATGCTGAGGTGAAAATGTCCATCTCCAAACATCCTCTCTCTCACAAACTTTAGCTTTATGCAGACAGATGCATAATTGCTTGCCAGCTGTTGTTTTTCACTCGTGTTTTACTCCGTGGTGAGCGTGTCTTCCACATTAATCCTTTGTATGTGCACGTACTTGGCAGAAAACAGATTCTGACTGTGAATTTCTTGGCTGACAGACAAATAAGCGCTCGCAGCTTCCTCACACTGTACAAGCAGTCAGATTATTGACAGCAGCTCCTTCCTCTTTAGTTTCTGCTGCGCATCAAATCAAATAAAAGAAAAAGAAGCCAAAGTGATGCTGTTGTCAGTTTAGGCTGAAAAACAACAACTGCTCGTTTTCTCTGCTCTGAAATTAAAATCCTAAATTCTGTCCCTTTGACACGGAAAAGAGGCTGGAACGACAAATTGTCTGCAAATTATCTTTTTCAATAACTGAAGAAAGTTTTGAATCAGAAACACAGACTGTTTCATTTCATTTCACTAAAGTGTGAAAATCAAACTGCGCAGACACAAAACACTTTATAACTCAAGGCTCATTTCAGGCTTCATGAGAGAGTTTGGACCTTCGTTAAACTTCTGTTTCTACTGAGGGCAAAAACTTTCACACTCATATTTCTGTCGTGGTTTCAGTCTCTCAGTTCACTTTTGTGTTTTAACTAGTTTATTTTCAGCGCGTTGAGTTTTAACTGTGGTGCTGTGGGCGTGGTCTTCCTGTGCTGGGGGCGTGGTCTTCCTGGCTGGGGGCGTGGTCTCCAGGTGCTGGGGGCGTGGTCTTCCTGTGCTGGGGGCGTGGTCTTCCGGTGCTGGGGGCGTGGTCTCCAGGTGCTGGGGGCGTGGTCTCCAGGTGCTGGGGCTCTCTCTCTGTTCTCAGTGTCCACAGCTGCCTCCCATCTGACCTAACGACCGGCAGCTTAAAAACTCCTCTCCTCCTGCGAGCTGCCAGATCGTCTCTGTCCTCTCATGCTTCATGTTTTCAGTGTCTCCAGTTTGTCCAGTGTTTTCCTGAGTCTCCAGTGTTTCCTTGGCTTTGTCTCTTTAATCTCTAATCTCTAATTTTGTTGCTTTAGGTTAGGAAGTTAACACAAAGTTTAACAACCAAAATTTTCTTTGTTCAAAACACATTTAATAATGATGCTTTTGTTTGATTGAAATGAAAAACTTCAGTCAAAAATAGCATCAAAATGATTTTGTTTGCAGACGTGTTGAAGTGAATGAGACACAACAACATCTAAACTGACTTAAAATGACATTAAGTCTTTTGAGCTGTTCTCTGTTCAGCTGATGAGCTGATGGATTGTTTGTCTGGTTTGTCTTGATCGTTTGTCTGGTTGATCTTTCACAGAGCTGTGTCTCATCATAACCACATCATTTATTAGACAGAGCAAAGAATTCTGTCGCTTGTATTTTTTAAACAATCCACCAGGATTCTTCTAAACAAGCCTCTAACTAGTTTACCTGCTGTATGATATTCATACTGTGAGCAGTTATCTGAATGTTACGATCGAAGAGAAGCTGATGATCGTGGTGGTTTTTCACTTCCTCATTTACCCTGAAGAATCTTTACAGAGATTTGACGTGATCATTTTATACAACTTTGAATTGACCCATTTGTTGTATTCTGTGGTTTCTTGGACTGATTTTATTTTCTTTGTGTGCAAGAAATGATCATTGAAAAAAGAAATTCTCCACATTAAACGCCATCGAGGCTTCAGCACAAACATGACTTGGTTAGTTTGATGGTTGACAGAAGTGATTAAGGTTAAGGAAATGATGCCGTTTGGGTTGAAATACTTTATTAAGTTTAGACGAGTGCTGCTGTGACGATGACGATGACGAACGTGTGGTTAAGGTTTGGCTTAAAAACAGATGTTGACCCGCGGTTGGAAATGGAAAATGAACAAGTATGAAACCTTGTGATGTTTTATGTTTCAGTGAAGCACTTGAACGTATCACTTCCTGTAGAACATGAATTTACCGACCAGCTTCATGTTGCATCATGTTTAATGATTCTTTACCACGACTGAAGAGTGATTCAGACGTACGACGTGTTGGAAGCGTTACAGTCCGACCACGTCAGATTGACGTCACAACTTTTAACAGCAGATCGTCGTGTAGAATCACCAGGATGTTTACGTGACCACATGCTCGTTTGAAACAGGTTCATGTTGCACAGATTTGCCACCGAGCGACTCAGGTGTCTGAGATATGAGTCCGAGAACAGAGCTTCACTCTTCTGTTGATGGAAGTCAGATCCAGGAGCGTCGAGAAAATGCAAGCCCTCGGACGACATAAAAGAAAAACGTGTCCCTTTAATTAATCTGGTCTCAATGAATCAACATTAAAGCACAAAGACATCCTTCCACGTCTCTCCGGCAGCCATAGCAACTCGTCTTTTGTTTGTCCGTCTTGTCCAAGACACTGTTTACACGTTGGCACGTCGATGGATCTCCAAGTAGCTCCGAAAGAAAAGAGGAAAAAAGTTAATTAAAATCAGTTCAGCGAGCTTAAAGGTGAACGTTAAAGAAAGGGGGAGGAGGGGGGAGGGGGGTGTGTGGGGGGAGGAGGGGGAGGAGGGGGCTCAGATAATGAAAATAGTCCCTGAACTTGATTTCCTTAATCACTGCATGTCCCTCTTTCTGTTAATTGAAGATAATTATAGGATTTTAATTTTCTTATGTAGGTTAAAGAGGAGAGTGAGAAGTCAGAGCAAATGAAATAACTGAGGCAGATGAAGACGAAGAGGCCGACGGTCTATTAGTGACGTACACAGACTGAGCGACGGCCTTGCTGCTCCAACGGCGTCTCAACACGGAGATTAAAATAACCTTTTACTGTATTAACGTTGGTTCGACTGCAGGAGAGAAAACTCAAACATGAACCTGCAGAATTCGACTGTACGGAGACTCAAGACAGGAAAATTATCTGGGTGTTTATGTACATAAATATCTATATATGATATAATATACTGCATTATTTTGTATTTTATTCTGTTCTGTTCTAAATGTGTTGATCTGTATATAAGTTCTTTGTGTTTGTAGCATGAAGGAACTGACATCTTTCATTTCATGGTGCAAATAAATGACATTAATATCCTGATGTAAAGTCTGATTTCATCACTACAGGGCTCAATTTGGTTTTTTTTTAAACCAAAAGTCCAGATTGTTGTGAAATTGCTCAAAATATGAAGAATGAAAAACTGAGTTGGACCAAATTTAAATCAGTGGAAAACATCAAGGCACAAATGGACGTGACTGATATGGATGGATTTAAGGACGAAATAGAATCCAGGATAAAAATAATTAAAATCATGATTTGATCCATTTAAATATAATAATAAAAATTGGGAAGAATAAACAAGCTCATTAAAACAACACATAATAACATCAATGATGTAGCTTTAGACAAAGTTTGAACAATTCAAAGAAGAAGATTTAAACACAAAATAAAATAGAATTACAAAGAACATGAAGTAATTTTTCCCAAAAAGGAAAATCAAAACCAAAACAGTTACTGTTCTTCAACATGATCCTGGTTCAGTTTAGCTTCAAAACGTCAGGATTAGTTTGAGTGATAATCACGTTCACGGAGGCAGAAACGTGGTTTGAATGTTGATTCTCTGGTTTGTACGAAGTCAAAATGTAGAAGAGTCAGATCGAAGATAAAAGATAATGTTGAAGTGATGTCTTTCATTTATTGTCATTTTATTTTGACTGAGATCCGTGAACATATTTCAGGTTGATTAATTCAGTGTCTCTGTCGGAGGCGCGGAGCTGGCAAATAATTTGACGGCACAGAATTAGAACCGAGGAAGAACAAATTATTAAACTGAGACAATAAAATCTGAGGGAAAGATTCATCCAGAAAGAAAAGGAATCTAGTTGAAGAGTTGAGACGTTGCTGTGATCATTTCACCACAATCACGGACGAAGCAGACGATAAGAAAACACACTGTTTGTGCTTCATGTGTGCAGGTGTCGACTTCCTCGGGCTGAAAGCTTTATTTTCCACTTTCAGGGCCGCTGACTGAACTAATGGCACAAAGCACAACAGTCTACAGAAGCTAAATGTTTGAAATGGCTTTCTGATATGTGTAATATCTGAGTGGTTTGGGACAAAGTGGATGTGTGAAAGAGGTAAAAAGAAAAGGCTGGAGCTTTAATATGACTGTATACAGACTGTGAGCTGCAGCTAATGCTTTGTGTTGCCTCTCCATTACCTCAGAAATATGAAGAAAACACGAGTATTTGTCTTGGAAATGGACGGCGATGTTTGGCGCCGCACAATCACGGCCCTTTGTATCGGAGAAAATGGTGTGAGCCCGGTCAAATGGAGCGATTAGGAAAAACTGACCGTCTTTTTCCGCCGTTCCTGCAGGAAAGGAGACGGACCAGAGAAACGGACGTCGCGTCCAGTAATTTGAGTTTATTTATGTGATGCGTGTCGGCGAGGAGAAAGCAGAGCGAGCAGCGAAGCGCTGATTGATCTTTCAGAGGCAATCACGACGAGCAGCGAGCAGAAAATAGGCCGGCGGCCGCCGACGGTCTCATCTGTGAGCGGGATTAGACGACGGGCGGACCTTCACCTGACGGAGACCCCGACCTGCTCCTGAAGGCGACATCACGACGTCACAGGTCACGAGCGTCAGGTACGAGTTTATTCAAGGATCTTTTGCAGCATTCAGACGGGATTTCTTTAAGAGACGGTGGATGGTTTGAGCTGCGCTGCTCCACAAAGACACATTTTTTTTAAAAAGTTTCGTTTCTCGTAACTGAGGTTGTTTTCAGATCTGTAGTTTATTTGCTTTTCTTCCATTTCAGGGAATAATTTGATTTGATCTGTTGTATTTCTTACTTTCTTACAACTGCTGAATTTTACAGTGCCACAGATCAGAGTTTCCTGCTGGTGGAAAAATGAATCACACAATCATTCAGTGCGTTTCAGGTCTGAAATGGTTCTTTAATGCTGTTGTGACTTTGCGGCTCTGCAAACATTTAAATCCAGTATTTTCACAGTCTGTGTCAGTCAGACAGATAGAAGCAGAGAAGCGTCGCACTTTCAGAAACACGACCATCAAACTTTGCTTCCTTGCAAACATTTGAAAATTCTGATCAAACCACAGACATCTGTGAGTTCATGAAAATATGAGAAAGGTTTTGAGGACGTGCGACTGAATCAAGAAATCTAATGAATTTTATACCTTAATGGAGAAACAGCAGGTGACGAGCAGCGGTGGATGAAAATCCCGTCGTCGTGTTTGTAGCAGAGAAGCTGCACAGACAGAAATTTCTCCTCCTCATGCAAAAAGCTGAACGTTGTGTCCGTCCCAGCAGAAATAAAATAAATCAGCCCAAATCTCCAAACTGTAACTCTGCTGCAGCTGCCAGGAGACTCTTCAACTTCAACCCCATCACGCCTCGCTTTTTTTAAACATCACCAGATCCAAGACGTCAGCCGGCGGTGCAGCGGCGCCAAGCTCACGATCCGGCGCCGGGCCCCGAGCGAGCTGCCGCAGCCTCCTTTTATTATTTTTTTTTTCCTTACATTTTATCTTGTGCTCTTTAATTGACTCGCAGAGGAGCAGCGAGGGGGAGCGCGGGACGGAGCTGAGAGGAAAGTGATGTTCCTAGATGTGGGAGACAGTTGTAGGAGGGTTGTGATGAAAAAATAATGATGCTAGTTACATTCTATTACACAAAATATGGAGATGGCGAAGGAGTCCTCCTGCAACGGTTCCTCCTTAATATCACTATCATCGAGGGCTGCCGCCGCCTGGAATTCTGGGACATCACAGAGCGAGGAGCCGCACACACACACACATTTCCCTCTGTGTGTTAATATATGCTGCTTTTAATGTATTTTTTATATCATATTTCGCCTCATTATGGATTTTAGTTCTTGGTTCTCGGCTGTAGAGCTCGTTATCACTGTGTTAACGTAGTTTTATATGGAGGCTATAATATTATTGGTGTTACTGTACATCAGCACATACACACACATATTAACATGTAAATACACACTCGTGTATTTTGAAGGTTTATTTGAAAATTATATTGAACTCTTTGAACCAGGGGGAAACAAATCAAACCATTGAACAGATCAGCAGGAAATTTAGTTTGAATATTCAAACTCTCCAATAATTGTGTGATCACCTGGATCGTCCTCTAGCGCCACCTCTGGGTGAAATTACAAGCAACACCGAAACTCTAACAGAATTTACTGATCACGTTCCTGCTCTTCAGAGGATGAACCCCTTGAATAACAGTCAGTGTGATTTTTTTACACAAACAAAAACATCTTTCCTGCATTCATTTATCCATTTACTTGCTCTTACTGGACAAAGTGGACCTTGATGTAAGACGTGTCAAACCACAGATTCCAAGGTTAAAAAGTCGATGTTGGGTGTGTTGGCTCTGTTCTACCTGTAGCCACACCCCCTGTGATGTCACAGGCTGCCAGAGTCCACCTGTACCTCATTCAGAAAGGTGACAAGTCAAACCACCAGAGGTCAGTAAAAACAATTCTTTCAGTTGATACGATTTGAAACAGACGCTTGGAAAAAAACAAGAGGGTGTAAATACGTTTCCAAAAAAAGAGAGAGACAGAAATAATTGGTCCAAAATGCGTTTGCTGTGAACAGACCCAAATATAGAGAGAACAGCGACGCTGGCAGCAGCACGATGTTCTGCGTCTCATGTCAGAAAATACATTTCGCTCCTGTGATGATTATACGACACCATGTGATCGGAGCTGATCCAGAATCAGCTCTGGATCTAATTATGTGTCAGACGGGCTGAGACACAACCTGGAAACCAGATGCAAAAGACCTGGACCCGAACGGACTGAATATACTTTGGACCAGATCAGATATTTCCTAAACTGCAAAGTAAAGCTCATTTTCTTCAAATAATAAATCACCAGTTTCCAATACAATTTAATATGCTGTGCTACTTGATGTGTTGATTTTAAAGTATATTTCCTGCACAAACGTGCATCAGTGTAAGTTACAACATGTGATTTGCTGAAAGCTGCTGGATAATCAGTCAGATTTCTGCTCACGCCTCCAAAATCCTCCGTCCATGTTCGTGGTTCATGTTACAAATACTGTGCTTTGGACCCACAAATGAACAATTCTTGCACATGATCGACGCCTCTAAATGTTTAACCTGTGTGTGTGTGTGTGTGTGTGTGTGTGTGTGTGTGTGTGTGTGTGCGCAGGCTTCTGGTGTAGAGCCCTGGAATCTCAATATTTATATCTATGATTAATGTGGTCAGTTCAGCTGAAATTGGAAAGTGTGATTTGTGTTCAACACAAACTCAGTATGTAACATGCACAGTAAGAGTTTCATGAAAACAGCTGCTGTTTAGGTGCAAAGGAACAAATGTTTCCCTTCAATAACAGTTAAAGTCACTCGAGAGACAAAGGAAAGTAAAAGTCCATCAGTCTTAATATCAAAGCAGCAGGATCGCGGCACCAAACTCAATTTAAAATCTGCACTAAATAAAGCAACGAGAGCTCCTCGCTGAGTCTGACACAGTTTCATCAGGTTCAGATTAGATGAAACTTTATTGATCCCCGCAGGGAGACAGTGTCACTGCGGCAGGAAAATAATAAAAGGCTCAAATTGAATATAATTAGAAATATGGTAAATGAGGGGCCAGACGCAAGACAACCAGAAAATCCACCGAGCTCAGGACAAAGGAAAAAGAAATAAACAACAGAAAAAGACAAAAACACATAAACTGAACAGAGAGAAGAAGAAGAAGTAATAAGAGTCTCAGTTCTCGTTCCAGCAGCTCGACAAGGAAACTTTATTTGTCCAACACATTTCATGCACGAGTGAATCCACCAAAGAGACTAAAAGAATGAAATGTCAGAACATAAAGAAAAACTAATAATAAAAAAATCACCATGGCGCAAAGGAAGAATGAAATTACAGTGAAAATGTAAATAGTGGTGAAAAGATGATTTTCTTACATTAGGCTGCAAAATCAATACTTTTTCACATGTGATGTTGTTTTTTTCTGTCAAAGGGAAAAAGCTCTTCAGAGAATCAAGTGTGAAACTTTCACCAGTGTATAAAGTAGATTCATATTTCTGTACTGCAGTATAATGACATGAGATGATATATTTCACATTTTCAACACGAGAAACTGTTAAAGGCACCTTTTTTACACCAGGATGTGCGACGCTGCAAATCAATGACCAGAGCTGCTTTATGATAATATTGGATTTAATATGTTTTTTTCAGCATTAATGGGACATTGAAAAAGAGCAACTACAGAAAAACAGAAGCTCATTATTTGAAGCACATACGTGAATCTGGTTCATGAACTATAAATCGGAGCAGGAGAGGTCGAGACTAACGTCTGTTTCCTGGTCAAGTCTGGAAAAACACTGGATCCTGATTTTACTGTGATGCAACAGTTTGTAATAAAGACTTTCTTTTCACGCAAACTGCTTCTTCACAGGTTCATAGTCGTCGTGGTTTCAGTCTCTCAGTTCACTTTTGTGTTTTAACTAGTTTATTTTCAGTGCGTTGAGTTTTAACTCCAGTGTTTTTGGTTGGATTGTTTCTTTGGGTTTTGTTCAGGACCTGCTCCAGGTGCTGGGGGCGTGGTCTCCAGGTGCTGGGGGCGTGGTCTTCCTGTGCTGGGGGCGTGGTCTCCAGGTGCTGGGGGCGTGGTCTCCAGGTGCTGGGGCTCTCTCTCTGTTCTCAGTGTCCACAGCTGCCTCCCATCTGACCTAACGACCGGCAGCTTAAACGCTCCTCTCCTCCTGCGAGCTGCCAGATCGTCTCTGTCCTCTCGTGCTTTGTGGTGTCAGTGTTTCCAGTGTTTCCTTGGTTTTGTCTCCCCCATGCTCATCTCCACCTTTGTCTCCTGCCGTCCTTCCCCAGCACCGACCGCACACCACCTGGCCTCCAACCACTGAAGCTTCATGGCTCCACCTGTTAGTCAATCCTGCGGTTTCTTTGTTTAATAAATTCCTTTAACTCCTTCACCTTTGTCTGTGTCTCGCTCCTGGGTCCAGTTAAGAAATAACTGAAATGGTCACAGAGAGTCAAGGAAAAAACTGTGGAGTTAACCTTTAGCACCATGGTTTGTCAGGTCTGGTTATATTATCCATAAACTAATTATTGTCAAGAGAATTTGAAATTTCTCTTGACAAAAAAAAATTTAAATGTTAAATTACATTTAGCTTCACGGAGGATTTCATGCACATTGTTCACTTCTAGTCTTCCATCAGGCTTTATGTTGTCGTGCACCACAAAGTGAAATATGGAAACATTTAAAAAAATAAATGTTCTATAGTTTTCCTGCTGTCAGCAAATCCTACGAAAAAAGACCCAAAACAACAATGTGTCTGTCCGTCTGTAAATACTTCCTGAAACCTGTTTGTGTTCAAGCTCATTGGTTCCTACTAAAGATTTTAATTTTTAAACACAAATATACAGTTTCATGTTAAAAACAGCTGCTCACTGTGGTTTTTATCAGACAAACAGGAGGAAACACTTCATGTGTTGGGGACTATTTTCAGCAGCGGATGCATCCACATTTGGTCTCTAGTGAGTCGACAGTGTGTGAGTTGATGGTGATGGTGAACAGTGAGGCTCAGTGAGGAGTTTTAATGGAGCTCTGTGAACCAGATAAATCAGGATTTGAATAAGAAAAATATATCGGTAGGACCAGACGTGTAGAAAGTAAGACAAATGAACATCTGTAGATTCAGAGTTTCAACGGATAGAAAGCATGAAGACATATAACACACACACACACACACACACACCTCCTCTCTCCTGCAGCAGCTTTGAAACGTGGAAGATGGCAGCTGTTCAGCTGCGGATTGAAAAGGTTGCCACTGGCTTTCTCTCCATCTCCACATCTATTCTCTCTTTCCCTCCGTGGTTTTTTTCTCTCCCTTTCTTCGCTCAATTTTCTCTCCCTCTTCACTCCCTCTGAAGGCCCACCCTGCAGTTTTGCTGAATAGGCAGATCATGAATCGAGTGGCGTTGTAGAGGCGGCCGCTCGCACAGCGCGCTTTATCAAAGTCACCGGCGTGTATTAAACACAGCGCTGAGGCCGCGAGGAGAGAAAAGCATTCAGGGATCTGTCCTCCGCCTCCTCCACATTGAAATGAGGACACGGCTTCGCTGGTTGTTGGGGGGTTGTCCTGGGGGACTGGGGGCTTCCTGCCCTGTGAGGAGAGCGGGAAGACGTCCAGGCCTCGTCCTGCAGGTCAGAGATCTGTGTCATTCAGGGAGTCTTGTTTTAAGTCTGCTTTATTTCTTTGGACAGTGATTCGTGAAGCAAGTCAGAGCAAATCAAAATGAGAGCTCAGATATGGAGGGAGATCAGGGTCCAGGTCTTCATGTCTTCTCTCCTCCACCCAGATGCTAAATATTTGAAATTATTATTATTATTTATTATTTAAAATATTCCTGGGATTTTCCTGTTTCAATCCCGAGCTGCTGTTTTTCACGCTGAGCATCAACCTTGTAGTGAATCAATACTATTCAGAGCGATCGCTGTCGGTCCGGGACGAGCGCCCTCCGCCTCTATCTCCCGACAGTTTGTGGTGAAGCCTTTACTCTTCAGTTTCCGGCCTTGGACACCGGCCGCACGTCTGTGGTGGTGCTGATGGTGTTGAACCTCCTCGTCAACACCTGAAATATGATCATCTCTGCAGCTGGAAGCCTGACGACTTCCTCAGCTTCAACGAGTGAAACGAACGCTGATCAAACAGGGAGGGAGAGATTTCTGTCTGTAGGTTCAAAAAATCAGGACAAGAAAAGACTCAAACAATCAGCTGCTGTAATTAGAATTATTAAAAAGAGGTTAGAAATATAAAAGCTCAGTGCTCAGTTCTAATGACACGGAAACAACACCAGGAAATATATAATTAGAGGAAAATAATTAGAGGGAATCACGGACCAACAAACCGTTCTCCCGCAGGAGGAGGGGGCAGAGAAACCTCGCTAACCTGAGCTGTCAGTTAAAATTCTGGCACCAGATTTGTGTTTTGTTTATCTGCTGATTTAATGAAGAGCCTTTTTTTTCCCGCAGCACATTTTTGAAGTTGTGTGGAGACAAACAGAAAGAGACACAGACGTGATGTTTGAGCTCAGTGACACAGAGCTGAAAACTCTCAGGCTCCTGTTTTACAGCTGCAGGTCAAACAGCTGCAGGAAAGAGTGAGGTGTGTGTGTGTGTGTGTGTGTGTGTGTGTGTGTTTACAGGCTGAGCTGCTGTGCTCTGGCTCAGCTGAAGCGCTGATCTGGGATCTGTTGATAGAGAGACTCAACAGGAACGAACCTCGACCGCTGCTTCACATTAGTCTCTGATTTCCGGAGCTGAGCCGCTTTGTTTACTTGTTTATTCTTCCTGTTGTGCTGAAGCAGATTTAATCCTCCGACTTTAGTGTCACTAATTGTATCGAATAACAGTTGTTATAGAGTCTGAACTGTGGATTAACCTGCTGGAGGTTAGTGAAGAATATCCACTATGTTTAACTGGACTGATTCCAGATCAGATTTACGATTCATTAAAAAAAAGCAGAACCCGACTGACACGTAATGAACACGAGGTGATACTTGTAATATTACTAGTAGTAGCAGCAGTAGTAGTAGCAGTAGTAGCAGTAGTATTAGTTGTAGTAGGCCGCGGCAGCGTGTGAAGCTTCGGTCTTAGTCGGATGAGAAGCTGCTGTTTGTTTAGTTCATCTGCTCAGTTCTGTTCGGTTCTGCTGGTTCCGGTTGGTTTGTGTCTTCAGATGAAGACGTCGGTCGTTGCCACAACAACCCCTCCGCTCCCTCAGCATCTTAGTATGTGTCCGTACCTCAGCCTTTCTTCTCCTTCTTATTAATAATATCATTAATAATACAATCATAAACATTCATTTGTGGCGCGCTTCAAACGCACAGTTGACAAAGTGCTTCAGCAATCAAATACGTTCAAACATCAAAGTGGAAATAAATTAAAAAAGTAAAGGAAGAAGGAAGCCGGAGATGAAAGGACAGACACAGAGGGTAAAAATAATATATTTGTAAAAGTAATAGGATAAAAGCCACGAGATAAAAGCCGGTCTATAAAAATAGGTTTTAAGAAGAGATATAACAGAGGATACTTTCACCCCGCTCCCTCGCTCGCCCTCTCTCTCCTCCCTCTCTCGCCCTCTCTCTCATCTGCCTCCCGCTGCAGTGGAGATGAAGTGTTGCTCTTGTTTTAATTATGCAGAGGAGGCTGCAGAGCAGGACGGGACATGTTTCAGTGTCGTCGCCAATTAAGCGGCGTCACCCAGTCGTGGAGCTGCGAGCGAGGAAGAGGAGGAGGAGGAATGAAAGAGAGAGTTAAAGGAAATGACAGAGAGGAGAGAGAGAGAGAGAGAACATGAGAAATGAAATGAATTGGATGCATGAGAGTCTTTTTCTTATTTTCCACGCAAATGGAGACGCTTCTCATGTGAAGACATGCAGTGGAAATGCTCCCCTCTGTGTCCTGACGGCAGCAGAAGCCAAGTTACAGTAGTAGGTTAGTAGTTGCAGCAGTAGCAGTAGTAACAGTAGTAGGAGTAGTAGTACTAGGCCTAAATATTTATACTGATAGTAACAGAAGAAGACGCAACAGTAGGAGAAGTAGTGTAAGCAGTACTACTTAGTAGTAACAGTGGTAGTGGCTGTAGCAGTGTCAATATTATAAACACTAGATGCTGCCAATGATGTAGTACTAATAGTACCAGCAGTAATATGAGCAGTAGGACAGATGGACATAGTAAGAGTAGCTGCGATATGAGTAGTAGTAGTAACAGTAGCAGTAGCTGCAGCAGTACCAGTATTATGAACAGTTGGAATATTAACACTTGAAGTACTATGGGCAGTAGTCGTAGGAGTACTAACATCAGCAGTAGAGTAGTACTAACAGCAGAAATACTCTCAGCAGTAGTAGCAGTAGTAGCAGTAGTAGGAGGCAACACACAACCCTGAAGGCCTCATATGATTGTGTGTCAGTTGACTTGTGTTAATTTCATTATCTGCACATTTATTTTGGGTCAAATGACAAGAACCTTCAGCTTTTGCTTAAACTCTCCTCATATATTTAAAAATTGCATCCAAACCCAGAGAATCCAAACGGGGTCCACAGCTAATTTTGCTCTGGGGGCCCCTTCCAGCCGTGGTACTCGCAGTATCAGTATGAGTATCAGTGGAAGTAATAGTAATAGTAGAAGTACAGTAGTGATCAGAGCAGTAGTCGCAGTAACAGCTGAGCAGGAGAGAGAAAAATGAAATGAGAGGAAAATGAGCTGAACTGTGTATAAAGAGTCTTTTTAACTGCGGCTCCGTTCAGAGACTCCTCTCACAGACAGAAGCTCCACAGTCTAAACTCTTACTCTCTTACCTTTATTGATCAAAAGCACACGGACTCTGCGGGCATTGATTTGCATTGCATATTCACCAGCTTCCCCCCTGATATCGGGGCTCTATTGTGGCTTTAAAGTGTCAGGCTGAGACGCGGCTGGATAAAGAGCGA
This sequence comes from Holacanthus passer, assembly GCA_025331565.1. Taxonomy (NCBI): domain Eukaryota; kingdom Metazoa; phylum Chordata; class Actinopteri; family Pomacanthidae; genus Holacanthus; species Holacanthus passer. The sequence goes on along the minus strand of JAFREQ010000071.1, from coordinate 476,685 downwards.
GCGGGCGAGCGAGCGAGCGAGCGCGGCGCTGCAGCAGGTAATTACCACTCCTCCATCGATAACCATTCTAATAGACTTCCAACAGGCTATTTACATTAGGGAGTTGGTCCTCTTACCGTATTGACTTTCATAAAATATATGTGTGGTAGGCTACATTAAAATCAATATAGCCATTTAAAGAGCATTATCATTAAGAGGCGGCTGTGTGTGTGTGTGTGTGTGTGTGTAAGGCCGGAGGAGGTGTCAATCTACCGGTGGTATGATGCCTTAAACCAACATCATTTACTGCATGACTGCACCGTCAGTCTGTCGGCCTCACACGTCTCCTTCCTTGTATACGTCTCTCTATAGTTCACCAGTGAAACCGTCTGTCTGAGAGAGTGTGAGCTGGGAGGAGTGAACATAAGACTGAACAACATACCGTCAGAATATCTTTAACAGCTGTGCAGAATAAAGACGCTGCTTCCACAAGCAGCGTCTTTATAAAGTTTCCTTTCAACAATATCCTCAATGTCCCTCAACAAAAAAGACACAAGTCAACTGTTGGGTGCAGAGTTTTAGGCTTCAGTGATTGGACGTTTCTTCCTGAAATGCACCCTGGGAGTCACAGTCACACCCTCTGCCTCAGCTCTTCTGTCTGCAGGTTTGTACACGATGCTTTGCAAAATGAAAGTCAGTTGTTCTTTTGTCCTGATGATTCGGGAGAGTTTCATGTCCGTCCAAGTAAAGATGTGACGATCTGACGCCTCGAGATCCGTCATTAAACTTTGGAGACATTTTGAAAACAACAAGGACCTGGAGAAACATTTAGGATCTGCGTTCAGGATCCCTGCAGAAAGCCAGAAAACAGCAGTCGTCCTGATGCGTCTGTGTGGAGCAGCAGGAGAAACAGGTTCAGACTGAATCCACCGTTTCATTCTGCATTTTTATTTTTGTGAAGAACATTAGATGCATTTTGATCAGCGAACAGAGAAACATAAAAATAATCAAAAAGGATTATTCTGTTAATCCTACAATCACAGCAAAGAACTTGGATAAAACCATTTGTCTTTTGTACATATTGTCATATTAAGAAACACACTTTTCAACACACATACTTGTGAGGACCCTGACTTCTGACCTCTGACCTTAATCCTAATAACAAGTTTTAAAAAAAGTCTTGAAGAAGTGGGGAGTGAACATGTCTTCATTTTAACTTTGAAAGACTAAAATCTGTCCACAGACAGATGGAAGCACACACACACACACACACACACACACACACACACTGGAATAAAGATTTTAGTGGATTAGAGATGATGTGAAATGTTCCTTCTGCTTCATGCAACCTCCCTCGTTCATCGGCTGGTTTTATAAAACACAGCGGTTTGACACAGTTTCAGGAGCAGAAACCTCTCCCTCCCTCCCTCCCTCCCTCCCTCCGGCGGCCATGTTTGAGGTCCTCGTCTCTGTGAACAGTGTTTTGTTCAGTGCAGCGTCGGCGGCTCCTGCAGTGTTTCTGTGCGTCTTGGTAGCGGCAGACTGGCTCGGACCTGTCAGTGTGATCTATGTGCAGAGGTATCAGAGGGGCTCAGCTGCAGTACTGATGCAGAACTCTATATAACCCCCACCCCCGCCCTCCGCCTCCCCCGCCTCCACCCCTCCACCCATCTCTCCGTCTCATTTGACACTGTATTAACTCCCACCTGAGCTGCCGTCACTCCCATCATGCAACGGCCTGCCACCTGATCCCCCCCCCCCGCTCACCTTACAGGATCATCAGTCGTCTTCCTGGTCGTTTCCTTCCGTGATGACCTCGATCCACAGCAGCGACGGGACGACGACAGCAGATTGAATTTATTCACTGACTGGATTGTTTTTTTAAAGGCAGCTGCCTGAAGTCACAGAGAAGCAGCTTGAATACGGTTGAATACAAACAGTGTTGGTGTCTTATAAATGCGATCCCATATAAAAGCTCCACTCTTGTGATTCTCAGGACAGATTCTGATGCTGAAGCTCATTCGTTGTGATCTTCGTGCTCTTTTCTTGTTCCCAAACCCACTGACACTGAAACTGTCAATTTTGGTCCACCGTGTTAAAGAAGACATCCATTTTCGCCTCACAGTGCTGTTCTCACTGGCTCCTCCAGTGAATTAGTATTACACTTTCATTAACTTGGAGGACTTGTGGGAGACGGCTTAAAAAAGTAATGATGGAAATCGAAGCAGCGGCGGTCAAAATATCCTGACTCCTACTTTACTGTTGGTCAAGCTCTGAAAACACGAGATCCCACATTTCCCTCGACTGGATGACTCCTGTTAACTTGTTGATGCTGATGAATCACTTTGACATCATCAGGTTTGTTTCAGACATGAAAAGCTCCTCCGTCCGTTTTCAGAGTGTTACTCGAGTCGATTGAAGACATTAGTGCAATGTTTACTGACTCAGAGAAATATTAAATGTGCTCTGTTGTTTTGTGCCAACAAAGTGATGCAGATTCACGTCAACAGATTTAAACATTTAAGGCTGCAGTCTACAACATCTGTTCAAGTGTCCACATACTTTTGGCACAACAACCATTTGTGATATTTAAACACGTGATTTCAAAACCGTGTTCTTTAACGTGTTTCTCTAACAGCCTGCACTCTTCTGATTTCAGTCAGATGTTGAACCTGCTGCAGAGATTTGATCCCATTCAGACTCCAGAGATGTTGCTGAAGATGCCTGGTTCAGTCAGTGTTGACGGTGTTGGATGAGGTCGAGGTCGGGACAAGTTCTTCTGCACTGAACTGGAAAAATGAAGTTGGAAACACACTGTTTTCTGAAATACTATTGTTTGGCGGATGTATTCAGGATTTCCCAAGAAATGAATGTGACCAAATTATTGTCCATGTAGCTTATAGAAGATAAACCAGCTTTCTTTTAGGACGCTCAACAAACAAAGTATTTTTTCCTTGACAGCATCTGATCTTCATGTGTAAAGGTTGATGAATCCTGCTCTGACGTCCTCAGACCTGCTGGATCTTTACAACCTCATGCTGTGAAGTCAAGCATCGTTCAAACTCACACAACTTTATGTGAAATGTTAATGGAACTCCAAAAGTTTCCAAAGATATCGAATAAGTCAGACTGAAGTTTGAGGGAAAAATGTACAAATGATGCACAACATCTAGAATATAAACCAGATGTATGTGCGTGTGTTTGATGTAACATAAAGACGGAATGAAGTTTGCAGCAGACAGAACATATTTTTGATGTTTTATAACTTTAAATGTTTATTACGACGCAGACATTTAAAGGAAAAGAGAAAACTCGGGGTTCAGGAGGTTAAACCACAGATCGAATTGTCACAATCACAGAGCGACCTCGTTATCGCCAGGCCCTCCACATTACCCGTCAAGCCGTCAGCGAGCTGTCGGAACATGCTCCGGGTCTCGTTAAGCCTCGAGCTCGGAGCTTCATTCATTATCTAATTGGTCGCCTGGAACCTGGATCCCTGCAGCAGCGACCTGATCTCTGCCGCCTCGTCCTTCGGCGTGGGCTGCCGGTTCATCCGCGGCTCGGCGTGTCAAAGTGTCACAAACAATGCTTCCACTCTGTCCTTCTTATTGTGTAACAGGCAATTATCAGTGTAAACCAGGGCTGATTATTCCAGTCTGCTGCAGCAATTGTAAAAGCTTTTGCTGTGTGGCCTCGCTGAAAAAACCTGCCTGTTAACTGTTAATAGGCTAATTACAACTCTGCAACGAGTCAGGTCTGAGCCATATTAGAGGCAGAGCCGCTAGTTTCGCTCACAGAGAGTAAAATCAGTCAGAAAACATTCTGCCGCAGTTTATTATGCTGGTAAATACAGCTGACTGTGGTTTAATGGCTCCTTTCAAAGCGGCGCCTCTGCCCAATCAGAAGGCCGCCTCATAACAGGAAGGGCGAGACAACAAACAAGATGGCTGGAATGAAGCTGCAAACGCCTGGTGAGTCATGAATGAAAGTTATTCTGTAGATAAAGAACATGTTGTGTCCACAGCATCGCTTCAGTCTGCTCACAATAAATATGCAACTTTCCACACATTCACACATTTTAAACACACAACAGATACAGACACACCAGGTGTAATGTGGATTAATGTCACCTGTCGACGTATGAAGATCATTACAGACATGTTCACATGGTTGGTGTGATCTCCTCCTCTCTTTCTCCTGGAACATTTGGAATCAGCCGTTAACCCACCATGTTCTCATAATATGGGCTAGTAAAGATGAAAAGGCAGCAGAACGCTCTTTCATTCATCCTTCGCTCTGACAGTTTCTTCATCTGTGATGCAAAGAAACGTTGTAAAGCTAAACTTTGCTGTATCGTCCTCTCAGCTTCGTCTTCGCGGCCGGGTCAGTGAGATGAGTCTGACCTCAGAGCTGATGTTTTGAATGTGGCTTCATTTGCTCACCTAATACCACTTAGCTCCGTGTTTGGCTGACTGCCACGAAATATCCTCCACATGATCAAACTATTCATGAAGTCAGGTCAGTTATAGACTGATGTATGTAAATTACCACCAGCGGTGAAACGAGCCTCTCGTGCTTAAACAATCCACTCTGCCTCCGCTCAGCGTTACTCGCAGGTAACAACACAAGCTGTAAATCTTATGGTTTAATATGAAACACACCTTCCTGCAAAGCTTTGTTGGATAAATGTTGCAGAGCCGTGAGTCTGAAGCAGCTCGCAGGCTTCAGCGAGCAGCTCAGTCCTGATGTGTAAGAAAAGTGTCCGGTGAACGTTTGATGGGGTTGAAGAGGTTAAAACTGTCATGTGAGTGGTTAAGAATTTATAACTCTTCTACAACTGAGATCATTTCAGAATATATGTGAATCTGATGAGCTGTGAATTTTCATGGTTTCCTGAGTCGCTGATCGTTTCTGTGTTGAATTATGAAGCGTCCGGTATCTGGTCTCTGATCTGGGAGGGCGAGGAGTGACCGGCGGCGTGGAGCGAGCGGCTCAGACACCTTCAGGGATGGATGACTTTATTCTGGGTATTGAGCTGACCGGCCCGCCTCCGCTCCATCACACACACACACACACACACACTCACACACTGGTCTGTGCCGTGAACCAGGGCGTCCATCTTGGCCGGTCGTCTCACCGCAGGCCTGCAGAGAGAAAGACGTCCTTCCGACAGCAAAGGTTAATAATTCTGCACCTGACTCTGCGGGACCCGTCTCGCCAATACAGCTATGATTTAATCAAACGGAAGGAGAGGTGAAGCCCGGCGCTGCGCTGCCAAGCGGCCGGCCCGACCGAATCACACAGACACAGAGTGTGAAAAAACCCAGAGACGGTCAGGAGGGATGGACGGAGGGCCGGAGAAGAAATGAAGAAAATAAATTGGATGCAGAGGAAGACAGTGACTAAGGATGAGTCTTGTCCATCAGCCCAGAATCGAGGAGCTGCTGGTTTAGTTTTTTGTTTAATTTCTGCACAGCACACAGCTTTTTTCTGAATTCATGTTGTGAGTGTCTGAAGATTCAGCTTCCCTTTAATATATGTCGTAAGAATTGACAAACAGCTCACGAGAAAGAAGCAGAGAGGTGAGAAAATCACACACGGAGGGGAAGAATATATATAGGTCAGAGCAGTGCATGATGGGATACTATTACACCAATTTAACCATGGGAATCACTAATGCTGTTCTTATCTGTCATCAGAGCAGATTAAAGACCGACTGAGAACAGGCTGGAACGAAAGGTGAGTAAAAAGGTTTTTCCTCCGGATGCTTTCGCCGCTCTTCTTCAGCGCGGACGCTCGGTAATGAGCCACCTGCCTGCAGCTCGCAGCGAATCACGTGTCTCTAATGATGTAAACAAACGACCCGGAGGCTGCGGTTCACCTCATCTGCAGCCGGAGCGCGATCCAGCTCGACCACGGTGATATGTGAGAGGGCGATATGGAAAGCAGTGCGGTCTTGGCGCCGAGCTGAGCGGATTTGGGCGTCGAGCCGAGCTCCGGGCCGCGGACGGTGACCGCTGACATCACTCCCTCCCTTCCCCCGGACAGCGTTTGGCAGAGCGAGTGCGTCGTCCATGCCAAGCCGAGGGAGGAAAGCCTTTGAAGTTCACAACCTGTCTGATGTGCATTGACCTATGATAATAGCACTGATATGTTTGATCTTTAGTTCTGAAAATTAAAAGAAAAAGCTCTTATGACCTTAAGAAGTTTTTCAGCTCAGCGCCTCAACGTGCAGCCGGAGGATAATAAAACATGATAGTTTGAATTTTTCCACCACTGTTTGTCCGTGGTGTTGGTTCTGTTGTGTCGCTGCTGTCCGTCCATCTGGGACAAGTGTCAGACACTTTTCCAAGGTCAAACAGTGACAGAGAAAACAAGAGGGGAGAAAGTGTGAGTTCACAAGTAAGTGATGTGATGACGTGAGGGATTCCTCCACATTGTCTCAGTCCAGCTTTTCAGATGTCAAGATTTTTCCTTCTGTTTTATTTACCTGTAAATTGATGATATTTTGCTTTCAGATGGTTTGAAGACGTCGACTCGGCTTCAGGAACCTGTGTTGAACTGTTTTCTCATTTTCTCACCATTTCAAGACAAAACGTTTACTCAGCGAATGAATTCATTGATAATGGTTAATAATAAATAACAGTTAACTTCAGCCCTTGACGAGGTTTTTCTGCTGACCGCAGCCAAATGTGTCGTGCATATCAGATCCTGTTCACCGATGGAGAGCAAGAGCTAACTGATGGAAACACGGATGTAAAGACTGCACATTACAACAAGGCAACATGTTCTTCCATGAGGCCTGATGTGATTTGTACATGTTTCTGGGACAAATTAAGTTTCTCTTTTACCAAAATCTAAAGCGGCAAAGCAGCTTCAACAGAAAAATTAAACATGCACGACGCAGACTCAAGTTTTAAGTCTTAATGAGATATGATTCAGTATTAATGTACATAAATTTGGGGGTCTGGTGGGAGACTGATTTAAAATTGCAGCTGAAGCAGCAAAAGGCTGAGACATCCTGACTTTGGCTCCTAAAGGGCTCGAGCTCCAAAAAGACTCTATGCTACACTTCAGTAGTGATTATTGGACCTTAACATGAACAGACATCAAGTTTGTTTTCACATTCTGATTTGTACCAATCAAACTCACCTTCATGTCTAAAATCAGCCTCATTTATAAACACGTGTTATTACAAAATCTAAAGACTCTTTTTTTAATGACCAGTTTGCTCCTTTTAATCAGGTTGAACACACCTTTTCTGGCTTATCTCACCTCCTGGTTCAGGCTGATAAATAGGCTCCAATTTTACACAAAAGTCCCCCTTTGTGCACCTTTAAATGAAAATTAATAAGTGTGGAAAGATTAATGAATCCAGACTGTAACACTGTGAGTTTACACAATGCATATTTACATTGAACACACATTATCACAGCGCGTGGCACGGCGAAGGGATGAGCTGTGTTCAGCAGCGGTATCTCTGCTAACTCTTATCATCCGACTGCGAGGCGTTATCAGCGGCGAGGCTCCGGCAGAATGAGAGCGTATCTGCTCACCACAGAGAGCCAGATGAAAATTACCCTGCTTTTACAATCATAATTCATGCATTTTTAAATAAATGTAGTTTGCAGAAGGCTGACTCAGGACTTTCTCTGTATTTTCCTGGAAGTACAACTCTTGTGGTTCGTAACAAAACTGCTGGGATCAACAAGCTCGTTAAAGTTGCTCGTGATAATAGTTGTTTTCTTTTTATTAAATAGAAAGTCTTTAGTACAGAATTATAAAGTCACACGCTTCTTCATGAGCCACAAGGCTGTAATATCCTTAATCAACAAGAGATTAAATTGGTGTGATTATGAGGCGACAGAATAAAGAGATGACTTTTTCCATTTTTTTTTTTTTTTTTTTTTTTTTGCATTCATCTCTAATTGCCTGGAGGCCGTGACGCCGCAGCTGAAAATGGGACTGAATGGCCATTTTGTCGCCGCTCTTTGGTGAATAAGGTCCCCAAATTAATTATTTTAATATCAACAATAGCTCAACGATTATGCAAAAAAGGCTCATAGTGACAAAATCACACAAGATTAGCATCGACTCTGCAGCTCGACTGAATTTTTTTTAGCAGTTTTTAGCTCCTAGTTTTGGTTTGTCTGTCTGTTTCAGGTACAATGTTGACTAATTTGTTAGTTTGATAAAGTGACATTATATCAGGTGTGTGTGTGTGAGTGTGTGTGTGTGTGTGTGCGTGCGTGAGTTCTGAGACAAGACAGAGCTGAAAACATGTTTTCAAAGATTCGTCAGAGAAGATTTGTGTTTGAGATGATCAGTGTCTCTGATTAGATCATACATTCATGACTTGACCGACATGATTGACACATTGAACGTTGACCAATCGGACTTTGCCTTGTTCCACCTGACAGCACAAGCAGCCATGATGACACACGACACTGGATAAAATCAGCCGCTGCCCCTGAAAGTGATTTTTGTTCACAGGTCTGTCAGGTTGGACAGAATCAGTCTGAGTCTGTAAAATGTGTTCTCAAGATAAATGAATTAAACAGTTTTCATTCAACAAAATTAAACAGCCTGTACTTTATCATTATATATATCAAAAATTAGATGTATTTTGTGTCATCATAAGGTCGAAGATGTTTTCTCTATTCGCTCTCAGAGCTCGCCACTCGGCTGACCTTAGCAAAACCTCACTTATCTTAATAATTTAGCGAGTTTGGTTTCACTTCATGTGTCTGTTGTTACATTAACTAACCTCAAATTACCTGTTTGAGTGGAAGAAGGTTTTCAGCCATAGAATCCAAATGACTTCAGGCAGCCTTGAGGGAAAAATAGTCTCGACTGGGCTTCACAGAAATCCAGCCTTCACAGCATTTAGTCACAAAAATATGAAAATATTCTCCTAAAAACTTGCCTGTGGATTGAGCCTCACTCAGGGACGAGCACCTGCGCTCGGTAAGAAGACCCTCCTGGTCTCACATTACGATAAGGGGGCTGTAATTCAGGAATATATTCAAGGCCTTTACCATGTAACACCTGGAGGTGAGCAGCAGGATTTAAAAATGAATTCAGAAGCTCAGCAGCAGCTTGAAGAGAAGCAAAGATGAGCTGCTGCAGAGCGAACAAAGTGTTTATCAGACAGTCTGCTTTCCTGGAGGCTGTACGAGCTTCCTGGGATCCTCTGAAGAGATTTTCAGACGCCAGAAGTCGGGGATCTCCTCTGGAATATGTGAGCAGACAGAGCCTGAATAGTTAAAGTGAGGATTAAAGGAAGGAGCGGCTGCGCTGCTGCAGGACCGAGCGCTGCCAGCGGAGCCTCCTCCGCCGCGGAGAGCCGCTGAACTCGAACGCAGCTCCGACTGGACTCCGGCCAGAAGCCGCGCTCCTCGTCTCGGTTCACGTGTTTGGGTTTCCACGGTTTCGGGTCGGACCTGTGGGAGCGTTCAATTAGAGCGACAGACCGCCTCGATCGATCGCGGACGGTGTTTGAAAGTTGGCCAAGACCTGCAGAGTTTGATGCAGCAGACGCTTCGCTCACTGTTTTGGCTTCCCAGACATTTTTCTTCTCATCAGGAGGAAACCTGAGGATGTTCGACTTGCTCTGCCAGAGAATCTTCAATTCGTTCAGACGACCACAGAGATATTTTATCGCTCCATCATGATGGAAAGACTAAGCTGTAAATAAATGATGGATAGTGGGCAGATAAATCGAGGAGGAGGAGGAATAAAGGCGAAGGATGGACAGAGAGGGAGGAGAGGAGGGAAGAAAAGGGGGAGGAGGTGATGCTCACATCCTCACTGCACTTTCTTCTTTACACTGTAAAGACCTGTGTGTGTGAGGAAAAAGGCCGACGTGTGTTTTTCACATGTACACATTGTTTATACGTCTGGACTTGATCCAGATACGAAACTCGACAAAATGACAAATGTAAATGGAGCCGAAACAACACGTGTTGAATGCTACACGACCTCCGGGTTTCCTGAAATGGACGACATCTGCAGGATCACAGATTCACGTAGTCGTGTAAAATACACTTCAGGGATGTGAGAGCGTTAACAACAGTACGTCCTCGTCCCTCAGCTGTAGATTCAAACAAAGCCGTTAAATCCAAGCAGTTAGAGAGAGGAGACGTGAAGTGAAGGTGAGAGCTGTTTGAGAGTGAATTAAACAATCTTACAGGACAATTTAGTAATTAGTCAACCGTTTCGCTTTATTACGGCCGTTTCATTTTATTTGTCTTAGTCTGGAGAAGCGAGTCCCCACAGGAGCTCGTTACCTTTTCTAACCGCAGCATCTGGTTGGATCAGGACATGTCTGTTCTGCCAGTATCACTGTCACAGCAGCTGCTGACTCTGGATCAGGATCGAAAGACAAACGGTCACAGAAAGAAAAAGAAAGTAAATTAATAAAACAACATTTTCTTCTGTCTGTGGGGGACAGGTGAGGGAGACAGGTGAGGGAGACAGGTGGGGAGACTGGTGAGGGGACAGGTGGGGAGACAGGTGAGGGGACAGGTGGGGGACAGGTGAGGGAGACAGGTGGGGAGACTGGTGAGGGGACAGGTGGGGGACAGGTGAGGGAGACAGGTGAGGGACAGGTGAGGGAGACAGGTGGGGGAGACTGGTGAGGGGACAGGTGGGGGACAGGTGAGGGAGACAGGTGGGGGAGACTGGTGGGGGACAGGTGAGGGAGACAGGTGGGGGACAGGTGAGGGAGACAGGTGGGGGACAGGTGAGGGAGACAGGTGGGGGACTGGTGAGGGAGACAGGTGGGGGAGACAGGTGAGGGGACAGGTGGGGGACAGGTGAGGGAGGCAGGTGAGGGACAGGTGGGGGACTGGTGAGGGAGACAGGTGGGGGAGACAGGTGAGGGGACAGGTGGGGGAGACAGGTGAGAGACAGGTGCATGCAGATGTTATAGAAACGACAGGAAGTTAGTTTTTGTGGTTCCTGCTGTTGATCAGGAGTCGGAGCTGCTTGAATCAATAATCACACACACGATTCATGTAGATTCAGTCTGACTTTTCGTCTGAGGATTTCATTACCTCCAATGTCCATTGTCCATCGTTAAAATGTCTCACTACTTCCTGTTTGCATGATGGGAACTGTAGTTTCAAACCTTACCTGTAGTTACACCAAACAGAAGTAAAACAAGGAATAATAATGGAAAAAGTTTTGTTCATTTCTGTGATATATTCAATCAACGTGGTTCTTCAGTTCAGAGCTTTGATTATTACAGGAGGAGCTGAATGAGAAGAGGAAAAATGCGCCTCATTGATCTTCGGTGACTCTTTCATCACTAATCGAGCCTCGAGCCTGTTTCATCGAAGCATCGCGAACATCAGTGTTGATCTGTTGCTGCTCGTCAGACTTCTCGCATGGTGCACGCACGTTTAGCTCCAACTCAAACGTCATAATTCTCCTTATTTCCCTGAAGTGTGAATGTGTGTTTCTCGTGGCCTGAAGTCCTGCGTGTGTTTATCCCGTGTGACAACTGCATGAGCAAAATGTGGAAACGTGCATGAGAGTCATGAGTCAAACTGCAGCTTGTTGTCAGATGATGCACTGAGTGGAAAGTCTTGTATTCTTTCAGTAACTCTGTCGGTGTGACGTCTCTCATCTTTGCTCAGATTCACATTCAAAAGTCAAAACATGTCAAATCACAGCTTTGTAAATTTAGAAAATGTCGGCATGTAAATTTTATATAATGGAAAATACACACAATCATGAACAACATGTAATCAGACAGGACACATAATACAACATAACAAGTCCTGTATTCAAGTTTTGAAATAAAATTTGAAAAGTCTGAGAGATTCCCAGTTTTTATCACAGTGATAAACATGAAATCAGATGAAAATTACTGGTAATGAGAGCCTTCAGAGAAAATGAATATAACTAAAATAAAAACATAAAAATAAATATTTGCTTGTGAAGTGCAGTAGAAGAGTCTGACGAAATATAAATACTATCTACATGGAGTAAAAGTACTTATTTCAAAGCTGCGTCGGAGTAAATGTGCAGTATTTATCTGTACTGCACAGAGTAAACAAGGAGACGAAGCCGTCATCACTCCTTCTCTTAACTTATGACACCATGACGACATTTCTTTGCTCATGCAAAAAAAGTGGAGGGATCTCGAGCTCTGCGTTCCTCCCTCTTCTTCTCTCTGTTTTAGGTCGCTGCCTCGGGGCCCGAGGTCACGTTGCCGCTTAATTAGCGAGATGTTTGAAAAGGCTCCTGGCAACGTCGACACAAGGCGGCGACGACGAGATCCCGCGCGACGCGTAGCCCGAAGTTTCGATGATTCATCCCCGCGGAGAGACGTGATGTCACTGCGTTCATGTAGGATTATTCCTCCAACTTTATCCCGCTGTGTATGAAGTGTGTCATGGCTTAAAGGCTGATTACGAGAAGTTAACAGAGGGTTATGAGACGTGGGCTCGGAGGGTCAGCTGCGGCTGCTGTTTCGTTGCTGAAGTGGGTCAGTGTTGATGGATGAAATGGATGAATTTCTTTTCTGTTTTTAATTTCCATTTTCCTCTGGGAAATAATGTCTGTGGACAGAAAAGAAGCCCTCAATATTGTTGCGGCTGTGTTTGCTTGGCAAAGACTCATTATACTGGATATTACTGTGGCAGGAGCCCGGGGGCGGGGGGGCCTCTCTGATGAAAATATTGATGACCCCGAAGCCAAAAATATACGGAGCCAAAAATATACAGTGTAAGTGAAGGTTTGAGAAGAAGAGTCTCTGTTTGTGAACTTTCAGATGAGCTAATGTGTTGTGAGCTGCTGTCGCTGGGATGAACACACACACTCACACACACACACACACACACACACACACACACACACACACACGCGTCCACAGACAAATCACTGTGTGTGTTTTAAAGAGAAATGATAAAGTTCAGGCTGAACACAAAGAAAATTTTCAGTCATGCTATTTGCACAAATTTGACCAGTTGGCCGTCAGAGCAGCTTCAACCAGGCAGCAACACACAGCAAAGACTGTCTGATCTCCAGACTGAACAGGAACCACAGTCTCTCCTTTATCCTCTCGTCTCTTCAGGTGGAATAATAAACCTTAGAAGTGTATATTTTTGCTCAAGCTGAACCTTCTTTCATTTGCACAATTTCATTTTTTGTGAGAATGTGCATACACTTATGTTTTTGGATTGACTTCATCTGTTTAGATCTGGTGCCAGTCTGTAACTGTTCAATGTTCCTACTGATAATGTTTGTACATGTGACATGTGAGTCCGATCAAACCGGCATTTTTAACTGAAATCATGTCAATAAAACACAGCGATCAGTAGATTCATCACGGAGGTGAGGGTAAAGTTAACTTCTCATATGACACATTACTGACATGATACTGACATATTGCTTATTGGAAGAATCTTTATTTCATTAACCAGATCTTTTGAGTTCCACCAAAATGTCTTGATTTTCTCAGCTTGACCTCGACTGAATCAGTTTGTGGTTCAACGTTTCTATTCATGAGTTTCAACAACGACTGGTCGGCAACATCACTGATTCTGCCTCCTGCTTTGTCTTTCTCCATCCAAAGACCACGTTCGAGTCTAATTCAGACCTGAATTAGGAAAAAAAAAAATCATTTCCAGTTGTGAACATCTGGAGTTCCACTGGCCTAAAGAGGGAAACTGAGCTGCCAGACTGTGAAAATTACAGGTGCACCGACGACGTGTGGGTGTTTGGTTCAGGTGACGATTGGTTAGTAAGTGAAACTGCATCAGCTGCCAACACCGAGGTGGAGAATTCTCCACTCGGCTGCTGCAGGTTGAGAACAAGGCAGCAGAAAACATCCTGATTTAAATCTATCATCGAAGAATAGATGGATGCACAAGAAGGTTGAATGAGGAGAGAACACGGTGTCCTTGAACTCAACATCCAGCCTGGCTGACACCTGCAACACGACGTAACTGAGACCTACAGAAAAAGGTGTGTTTTTTTCATGGAGTCAGGTGAACAGTCGTTGAGCTAAAACCCGGCCCAGCACACACACATATGAAAGTATGACGGTGAATGTACAGCACAGTGATGGACGCAGTGTGGATTCCTCTGCTGGGTCTTGGGCTCAGGTTCAGTCCTGTCAGACTGTTGAGTCACAAGCATCAACATTTATCTGAGCTCAGTCAAATCTTCCCACTGTTCAAACCCCAGATGCATAAATTAACTTTAAAATACGATAATTGTAAATATCAGCTGATAAAATGGAGGCAATTAAGCTCGATCAGCACTATATCTGTCCTCTCATTTTTTATTGGGTCAGAAAGTGAACAGATTGTCCCTTTAAAAGGAGAAACGGGGGTGTGTGTTCAGTCAACAAGCCCAGACAGACAGATTTCCTGCTGCAGATTGTAGCTTTGCTTGTGGGAATAGATGCCTATGATATGGGATGGAAATAATAAAACACGATGTGATGAAGAAAATAACACGTTGCACAACACAGGCTCCAATATCTCGGGATAAATCCTGACGTGAGCTTGTCGAGAGGCAGCCTGAGCTCTGTGCTCACTGAAAAACTCGTCTTTAAATCTCTCAAGTGCAGAGAAAGTCTCTCTGGAAGGAGGACGGACGTTTGTAATAAAGTCATTCTGTATCGAAGAGAAATCCACCCGGTCGGCTGCTTATTGGTTTCAGACTCTCGGGCTGAGTATTAGAGGGTTTGCGGGTGATTGATGATGTCTTCCTTTAATCAGAGAGGTGATTCATCAGGGTTTTATTTTCCAGGATTTCAGGTGTTTGTGACACACAGTTCCCATTCATTTCTAATCAGAGGCAGATTAGTGTTGTTTCTCTGTTTTCTCTGATCCTGATCGCATCTTTGATTAGTTTCTGAAAGAAAAGCAACACATGCTAATCTCTGCCAAGAGCTGAAGCTGGAGGCAAAGAAGTCTCCACAAACCACCTTCTTTCTTTAAAGAAGTTAGTTAATATCAAAGCCCTTGATTCAGTTTAGGGAGTCAAAGCTGTGTTATATTCAGAGGATGCGTTTTCTTTACCACCTTAACCAAACCTTACATTTCTAACTGATTCCTTTCTGCTATAATGAACAACATGAAAAGGCAGGAATTCAAAGGTTTAGCACAAAGTTGGAGGCTCATGTGTGTCTTTGCTAATAAAGATGAAAATTACTGACAGTCTTTAAATGATCATTTTCACTGAACCATAAGTACGAGAGCGAACATGTTAGTGATGGATTATTCACTGTGTCCGCTCCGATGTCGGCCTCGGCTTTCAGTGGTGACACTGCGTCCAAGACTGAGCACATCATGAGATAACTTCCCCACTGTGGGACGAATAAAGCTATATCTTATCTTACATTACTGTGATATACGATCGGTGCAGGTTCAGTTCTCTGAAGGCTGGTCTGCTCCCAGACGGGCCAATCAGAGCGCTGGGGCGGGGTTTACTGTAGCTTTAATAGATCATTGTTATCTTTACAATCATGTTTTGGTTTGTTTCATTTAGAAATGAAACAAAAAGTGAAAATAATACTGTCACATTTCTTTGAGTTGAAAATGAAACCACGAAGGCGTCATTTGAAAAACTGGAGAAAGTAAGCAAATCCTCCCATGTGAGAAGCTGGAAGCAGAGAATGTTTGACGAATGAAGAATGTGAAAACGTATTGATCATCACAGCTGCTGTCACTTTTCTGTTGACGGTGATTATACTTCAGTTTTCAGGCACATTTCTGTTCACCTGCACAGAAAACCACTGCGTCCCTGTGATATCACACCGAGACAAAAACACATATTGACCTTACACTGTGCATTCCAGAGGGAACGTATGGCACCGCCAAGCTTTGAAACATCGACCAAAACTTACTTTATTGACTGAACACTCGAGCGCTCTCGTATTCATTTACCCTCCGAACGAGACGTGCGTCTCGTGTTCGCTCGCTTTTGTAAACGAGCTGTGTGCAGCGCGTGGAATGTGTCAAATATGCTTCTACATTTTCTTTTATATTTCACTGTCATCCATTAGCATGCACACACACACACACACACACACACACACACACACACACAGAGTCTCTGGGTAAACAGGGACTCGTGCAGAAAAGCAAACACAGCAGTATCGACCGCTCCGGCATTTGCATTAGTGTCCACTCTTCATTCATATGGACGCGGCCTCGCTCCGACTGTTCGCCGCAGTCTAATTCAAATTGAGGGCCGCAGTAAATTTACAGAGTGAGCCGATGATATTAACCAAATTAAACACTAAATTTGAGAGTGCCTTTTTCCTCTCTCTTCCTGCTTTTGGTCTGAAAACGAGGTTAGTCTTCAGTCAGGAGGAGGATTTAATGCTAAGTGAACTTAACCGCTGTAAAACTGTCGGCGGAATGGATACCTCAATTCTCTCTGCTCGCAGGAGTTCGTGCCGTATAGAACGGCGAGCGCTGTAAATCCTGGACCCGGATAGACAGACAGGAGCTCTGCAGGCTCTCGGCAGAGGAGAGTTAGAGTTTCCTCGAGCTGGAGGAGGTTCTGGTTACCGTCAATTTACTCCAACAAACCAACCAACCAATGAACCGACCAGCTGGAATTTCAAACAATTTAAATGCAAATATGTTTGTCAGTAACCAAGTTAACTTGGATTCGAGCCCAGAATCACACCAGGTCGTGAAATGATCAGGAAATTTAATCTATACAATTTTCTATTGAATTTATTGGATTTTGTTTATGATGTTCAGCACAACCTTTAAATGAAAAATGTCTGTTCATGTACAAAAATCCTACAGATTCAATTTTGTGACTATTTCACAAATGTGTTATTAACACAAAAAACTTAGCAACAGAGTTGACTCAAACCGTAGATTGAGCAGCCGCCGTCCACCTTGTTCATCTCCCTGTGATAAATGTAGTGTTTCATCGTCATAAAGAAACATGATAAGAAAGACATTTTGTGTCCATTTACACGAATCCTATAGATTCACAAACTGCCTTGATAACATGTTGAGTATTAATATGATGTTTGGAAAAGACTCATCACATTTCATGTGTCATGATGTTGGATGATGGTTGTGTGTGTGTGTGTGTGTGTAAATTGGACAAAAGGACACCAGTGATGACACACTTTCATCTTTAAAGGGAAATTTTGTAGTTATCAGTGAACAGAATTAAGTGTTTTTGCTGTGTCTCAATTTCATGGTTCACTGTTTCAGCAATTAGTAGAAATCCTTTAGAAAATGATTCAACATGTGAGCCAGTTAAACCCATGATTATTTTATATTCAACAAACATTTAATCCTTCTTTTTTCTCTTCTTTTTTCTGCCTGCAGTCGACGAGTCCACAGTTTGTTTTGTTTTTACATATTGCTGCTGTGAGCGGCTCCAGATCCATCGACAGCGCAATCAAGCATTTGGTCGTATGTTTGATGAGTAAACGTCATTTTGTCCCTTTGGTTCGGTGAACGTCTCTGTCTGTTGGTGCAAATCTTCAATCAAATTATCGCTTCAGTCAAACGTCTGTGTTTAGGTTCAGGTTAGATGGTTGTTTTTCCTTCTGTGTTTAGGATTTCAGTGTTGGCAGGACGTGGACAGAAATCTGTGTCTGTGAGGCTAAACAGCAAGAGAGACTGTAGAGGTTCCCCTGAACTTCAAGTTTAAAAGTCGAGGGGACAAAAACTGGGGAAGGTTTTCACTATTTCAAGCTAAAATTATGCTGACACACATGTTGCAGGACACAGGACTCGAGCAGGGGACAGTGGAGGACGCACAGCGGAGTGGACGGTAAAAAAGCCCGGCGTGTTCTTTCCTGATGACCTGTTGTCTTTGAAGGCCTCAGGAACAAAGACGTCACATCCTCTTGGGGCGTCCAGCTCCCGAACACATCCCCAAAATATCCCAGAGTCCTCCTGCTGCGCTGCGTTCACAGACGGCTCGGTGGAAACGAGAGCAGAGCCGACTCCACGCTGTGAAGTCCAAGAAACGGAGAGAGAAAAGCTTAAGCTGAAAAACACTGACCTGAACGTCATCGCTTCTTAACTGACACAACAGACAGTCTCAGAAAACTGGACAGACAGACGGACTGAACTATAACGAACAAAGGCTTCGTCATGACAACCCCCGTGGACGACTTTGTCCTAAATGGGAGTGGGTCTCTCGAACGTCTCTTGTGTCTCCTGAGCAGCATCGTATCACGCTTTTATTCCTCATGCATCAGCTCATCTGTTTCTTTCACTCCCAGATTTCTCACGTGTGTCTTTTCATTTCATGCAGCGTTCACTGAATCTTTTAAATCTCACATCGGTGTCCACTGACACACACACACACACACACACACACACACAGGGAACAGGCCTGATCAACACCAGAACAGACAAAACACAGAAGCACTGTCTTCTTCAGTCTCGTTTTATTATCGTCACTGTGAATAAAAGCAAATAAATCCACTTGGGCCAAATCGCCGAAATGTGATGCAGAGTCAGAAAACTTCCTGTTTACAGCAATAATTTAACGTGTGAATGGTTTCAACACATCATCATTCTCTAGCCAATCAGAAAGAGTGTTAACACGTACACACGTAAATACATATCAGAAATCACCTAAACAACATGGTAAACTTTTATAAAGCGTTTCCATTGTAACTGCTAAAACACAAATCCACTGATCACGTGATTGTGTGTTTGTACCTTTAGACACAAAACTTTTTAGTTATATATCACGCAGTCGTGGTCAGAGAAGACGTGTCGCATTAGACATGGGGGAATTTTTTTTTTTTTACTGCCAGTGACATTTTGTTGAAACGTCTGCCTGAGAGCTAAACAAACTGAAAAGCCTCCCAGAGACTGGATGTGACATTCAGTAATGTTCCTCTGTGATCGGCTCATTTAACTTCACTGTAGTAATGAAGAAGCATCTTAGTCAAATCCAAAAAAACATTATCATCCAGGTGCCTTCAGATACACTGATGGGGAGGAAGGAAAAAAATCCCACTGATCCATTTGAAATTGGTTGAGTTGATTTGTACAGTGATAAAAAAAAGTCCCACGGTGATAAAACGTGACGACAAACTGAGAGAAGAAAATTACAAATTTGTGCAGGAGAGATATGAAAACAACATCACGCCTCGCGCTAAAATGAAAGCGAACAAACTTCAGAACTCTGATGACAAGAGACGGCCGCTCTGAGCCCGATAAGGAAGCCAAATGACAAGAGAAGGCAGCGTGGTGGGAGAGAGGAGGAGGCTGCGGCGTGCAGAAAATGACAAAGCAAAGGGATAAATGAGAATAGCCTTGATGCAGAAAAACGAAATCAGCGTGACGAAAGACGCTTCTGATCAGCAGAACAATGGACGAACAGAAGAGGAGGAAGGAAGTGAGCGTCTCCAGCTGACCGACGCTTTGTCCCACTCTGGAACGCAGCTTTTCAAAATATGTATAACGACGTCTGCAACAGCACATGTGACAACACACAAGTGATGAAGCGCATGGACTCAGTTACTGTGTCTCTGTGAAGTCAGGACGATCCAGCTGTACAACCTCAATTCCAAAAAAGGTGGGACTCTGTTTTAAAAGGTTGATTAACTGAAAACAGTGCCGAGACATCAAAGGTTGAAACTGAAAAATTGTGTTGTTTATGATAAATATATGAACTGTGCATTGATAAGAAGTCAGGTGCTCCCTCTCATTTCCAAAAACAAGGACAGTTTTTGATTGGTCAGATCACAGGACAGTTTTCCTCTTCGCCTCAGTCGTCTGTGTTTCTGGATCATGTTTATATCTGGTTTCCTGTTTGCATGGTTGATATGATATTATGAAGCGTTCCAACGTTTTAGAATTGGGTTTGTTGGTTTGTTCTTCAGAACTTCACTTTCTTATTTTATTGTATCGTCAACTTTTGTCCATTGTCACAGAAATGACGTGGGTTTTTTTTTGCACGTTTGCAGAATTCCATGTTGTACATTTGGTGTTTATGTTGAACTTGAATGTAATAAACTTGTGGATCCAGGGTTTGTTTAGTTTCTCGAGCTTCTGTCTGTTCAGTGAGAAAAGAGACAGTTAGATTAAGGAACAGAGCCGGAGTCTGTTTGTCCGTCAACGTAAACCTGAGTCAAAGCTTAATGCATCAAGTTAGAAAGTGCAACATCACATCTTTTACTTTTCAGATTTTAAGCACATGTTGCTGATGATATCTACCTTCAGTTAATATTAATGAGAACAAATCTCCAGGTTCAGGCCGACTCTCTTCCTCACAGCTGCTGTTGCCTTCGTCAGCACGTTGGTGGCGCCGTCCTGTTTCTGTTCATGTTTGTGGTGTTTGATCTTAATTGACCACTGGCTGTACAACAAATTGCCCTTTCAGAGATAATAAAGATTTAGCGGACAGCCGGGTTCGGACTGGGCTTCACCTGCTGAATCAAATCCTCCTTGACTTTCCATGAGCTTCTGTAATTACTCTCAGCCAAATATCCTTTTGTGCTCAGCTGTGGAGCGAGACAGGGGCGTCCTCCGACTCCCCTCCTCTCCGTAATCTGTATCGAACCATTATCCTGTCCTATCTATCAGACGAGCAGACTCCATTACCGGTATCACCACAGACGCTATGAGCTTTCCTTCATGCTGTCACGGCTCCTGTGGTTCAGCTCTCTGAAGGCCGGTGCCAACGTCTCACAGTGAAGCTGTTAAATATATTTCATTAAGACTTTAACCATCATTTACATCATGAGAATCAAACTGGGCTGATGTGACGCAAGAAGCAAGAATTTTGAAAAGACCTGGAAAAGTCTGTAAAACGTGTGCTCATGCCAAATACTAACGTAATGATTGATTCAAACTTCATGTCCCAGAATTTTCCACATGATGCTTTAAAAGCTCTTTTAGTTTTTCTTCCCTCCACCAGGAAAATAATTCTGCTGTGAAAAAGTTGTTGTGTTCACTCCTTTGTGCATTTCTTAACTTTTCTTGGCCTAGAAATAGTCAAATATAAAGACACTGAGTCTAAAAGAAATATTAGCATCAGCCACTAAAAATCCCACCGTGTTCAACTTTACATTATAAAATCTAACATACGTGATAAAAAATATCAATGACGTGACCGTGCTGGTGAAGCGGCCTGAGTTCTGTGTTCACGACAAGATATCTCCAGAATGAGATGAAATGTCCTGTGAAAATAATCCTGTGGACAGAAGTGACAAAACACATGAATAATAAAATTTTTTTTTTAAAAAAGCAAAAAGTTCTTGAATGACTCATGACCGCTGCATGGTCAACCCTTCGACCACCACGACGAGTCTTAGCTCAACGTCCTCTCACTAGACTTTTCAAGAACGACCAGCCACAATGTGCAGCGATGACGTTTGCACATAAAGTCAAAAGCTCCAGAAAAAGCAACCTTGAGTTCTCTTTGTCAGCATGTTGTCGTCAAATGCCTTTGAGATTTTGGGATGTAATGAAAACAGTGACCTCTGGGGGGCGCCAGTGGACGTTTACAGCGTTAGCTTGGTTATCGGTCCATAATGCGCTAAAAAGACTCATTAGCATGAAATGAAAGTTCACCATTAACTGAGTCACCTGAATGCAGCACAAGCCGGAGAGGAAGAGGAAGTGAAGCCGGGTGAAAACAAGAAAGAGAGCAAGTGTTTGTCATGTGTTCATGTGTTAGCATGTTTGTTTTGTTTTTTTAAGTCATGAACACATTTTCATAGCTGTGTTTTTCCGCGCGCACACACACACACACAGCACATGTTAGTGTGTGTGTGCTTTCACCCTGTGTTTGGGTGCTATTTGCTGAACTCTTGAAAACAAGCTGCTAGAGATTAACAGAGTGTATCTTCACACCATCATGGAGAGAAAGCTCGATGCCGAGGTGTTATATGCACACACACACACACACACACACACACACACACACACAGTTGTACTGCGGGAGAATAAAGGACCCCCCTCTTCCTCTCGTGCTGACAGGGCGGCTTAGAAAGCTTCATCGTGATTCAGACATCAGTCAACACTCTGCAGTGGAAGATTAACGTGGCTTTATTTGGACGAGTCAAACAAGGAAGCCATGAATCTATGAGGACTTCCTGTTTAACTCTAATTACACACACACACACTTATACTAGTACTACCACTACAAGTCATCGTCATAAAAACATCATTTTGTAAAGTACTTTATTCATTATTATTAAAGGGTAGGTTCACATTTTTCAAGTTAAAGTTATTAACAAATGTTTTCTGAAACAAACAAAAGTAGAAACTAATGTTGAATCAGCTGATCAATGCGTGATCAGAGGACTCAGCGTCTTGCTCATGAGCACTTTGACAGCGTCATTGATCTCGTCCATCTCGTGTGTGCCGCCTCTGGTCCCAGTCTGGGATTGAACCTCTTCGCTGTAAGTCTCTGGCGTCTCTTGCAGAAAGAGGCTGCAGGTTAAATCCGCGACCTCTGGACCAGCTCCCACCGCAGGGTCCTCCTCCTCGTCCTTTCCCGGCGGGGATCATTAAAGCTTCGGCCAACAGTGAAATCAGATCCGTGGAGATTTCCTCGTCCCGTCCTCGGTCGTCCTGCGGCGTGGAGCCGCTGACTGGGGGTCGTAATAACGAGCAGGTAAAGTATCAGCACCAGAGAAAGTGGCTCCTGTGTTTCTGGGTTTCAGGGTCTGTGTGTCAATCTGTCGTCTGCCTGAGAGGATTCGTCTGGTCTCTCTAACAGCTTGTGTTTGGAATTAGTTTCAGTGCATTTACATTGATGTTTAGAATAAATATTATATTGCTGGTCTGTTTGGCTGCAGCTGCTCTTTCAATGGTGACACAGGAAGTAGGCGCTGCAGCGCCCCCTACAATCTGGCATAATAATAACCATCAGTTCATGAAAAAGTTTAAACTCATAGTGACTCTCTCCTTTTACTGAGTTTAGTTCTCTGCTTTCTGTGGCAGGAAAGAGGTTTTACTTTTACTTTTTTTTATCACATTAAATATCAGTATGTATTAGTCTATAATACTTTGTGCAAAGTGATGCAACTCGTGGCAGGTTAGTGAAACCAAAGACTGTCAGACAGACTCAGAGTTCAATCCAGTCAGACACAGCTCGAGGACATCAGGTGCCGTCATTACTGCGTCTGTACAGTGACACTTAGAGGCTGTTTGTACAGGAAGATGCAGCGATGGAGGAAGGACTCAAATCCTTTCCTGAGGTAAAGGCAGCGCAGTGTGAAACTGTGCAAAATGTGACTCACTTCATAGGTAAGAGCATGAAAATATACTTATATATTATTCTGAAACTGGCCAGTAAATATTGTATCACTGAATCATCATCTGTGATGCATGAATGTCGAAGCATCACCAACGTTGCAGTTGGTAAAGCTATGACTCATTTTAATTACTTTATTTTCTTTAACATAACACGTAACACTAAATCATAATTAGTTGATTTATGTTTCATATTAACAATCTGTACATTGATTGTGCATCGGCGGATCCACGCTCATCTCCTGCTGCATCATAAACTGTGACGAGCTGGTCTTTGGTTCTTGCTCTTCTTCCAGCTCTCACACTTCTCAGCTCTTCATGTTGTTTGTTGGTTTCTCTCAGCGCCCCCTGCTGTGACTGTGCTGCCGTCAGCGCCGTGTTCGCTCTCTGTTTGTTGACCTCATTTTGGACTCTGTCTAATTATCCTAATTATCCTTTCAAACCACTTCTGTCTGTCCCAGGTCTCTTTTTGTACTTTTTGGGAATTAAGTTATGCAAATATGGCAGAGACACATGAGCCAGTCTGGACTGAGAACCAGCTCCTGTTGGGCCGGGTTTCATGTCCTGGTGCATCAGTCATCATGAGTTCAGCAACCAGGTGTTTGCCAGTAATTTAACACAAAGTCCAGTTTGACTTGTCCTGTTTATATTCGGTCTGTTCGGAGATAAAATCATGGTTCAGGTCTCTTAGTTGATTTTTAAGTTTTTCCTAGTTTATTTTCTGTGCATTTTTAGTTTTATACTCGTGTTTTTGGTTTAGGGTTGTTTCCTTGTGTTTGTTCAGGCACTGCTTCAGGTGCTGGGGGCGTGGCCTCATGTGCCGGGGGCGTGGTCTCCGGTGCCGGGGCCCTCTCTATGGTCACAGCTGCATCTCATCTCACCTCGTCACTGGCAGCTTTATAAGACTTCTCATTCCACCTGCAAGCTGCCAGATCGTCCCTGTCTTTGTCCCTGTTTTCCAGTGCTTCCATTTGTCCAGTGTCTCTGCATTTTTTCCCTCGTCTGTTCCACTCAACCTGCTCCACCTGTGTGTCTCCGGCCGTCCGGCCTCTGCCCTTTTGTTTTCTTGCAAATCCTGCAGTTCCTTTTGTTTAATAAATCCCTTTCAATCCTTCACCTCTGTCTGTGTCTCGCTCCTAAATGTCACAGATAAACTCTAAAGATAAACTGAACAAGGAATGATCTCACTTCATTTGCTTAATTTTATTCTCATTGGAAGAAAAACAAGTCTAAGACAAATGACCTTTTCTGTGTGTCACAGCTTGGAGAGAAATTATGCATCACTTAACTAATGTACATATTTAATGTAGCGATTTAGAGCGTTATAGAGAAGTGATTGTGACTCTCGGTTGCATCATGACTTCACGTAGCTTCTCCTCTGATGGGAGGAGGACAAAGACGAGGTTGCCTGTTTTGAAAGTCTTTCCTGTTTCAGTCAGTCCTGCGGCTCCAGGCGGAGGTGACGGGTCGGTCCCTCCCACGTGGACTTAAATATCAGGGGGAGGTGGAGCTCAGCAGGTAACTTTCACACAGCACAACTCGAGCACTGTAATCATGAGTGCAGCTTTTTTTAAATTACAGGGTTTTCTGTCCTCACACCAACAGAAAGCACGAAGGGCGCTTTTACCAGGAGGTGTTGTTGAAGGTGTTTTTTTTCAGATAGAGATAAAAATGTCTTCTTTCAGCGTGTCCTGTCGGCACCGTCTCCTCCATTGTCCTCGCCTGTGTTACAGAGGGTGGCAACAAGAGGAAAGTCTGGCAGCTAAAAGCGTTTCCAGAGAGAGAGGAGCAGCGGGAAGACGAATCTCAGACTCTCAATCATTGGTCATTTGTTTGCAGCCGTGTCGCTCACGTCTGCCACCACCTGGTTTTATTGGACACCTTTATTGTTTTTGGGCCCAGCACGGCCGACATGGAGGCTGGGCGCTTTCATTAAAAGTGTTGGATCTCGTCCCGGAGGGTTTTGGGGGGGTGGGAGTGTTTATGTGGCCTCTGGTCCCGGTCGACTCGGCTACGGTCAGACGACCAGGTGCACAAGGTGAATATGTGCTGAACATGTAAGAATCACACCGAAGCTTCTGTGTGAGTGAAACTTATTTTAAAATAATGATGATGATGATGTTGGTTTTCAGGAATTTTTACAAAGTCTACAAATTACAGAATCCTAAAATCAAAACAGGGCAGATAGAAACAGAGCAACACGATCACTGAAATCAAGTTTGTGTTCACCGGATGAATGAGTCCAATGCTAACTTTCCTTTCAGCTCCGGTTTGGTCTCCACCGACTCCTGACAAAGAAATAGCTGTTTAGCTGCTCGATGTTTCTTCACGTATCCGAGGTTGAGATATCCTGACTCGCAGATCGGGTCAAGCTCCAGAAACACTGGATCCCGCATTTCCCATAATGCAACCTGACAGTATTACTGATCTGTCTCGATGTGTAAAATTAGTCGGACTGCCCCTTTAATTGCTTTAGTTGTAACTCTCTCGTACATCCAACATGTCGCTCAACAGAAAAAGAAAGATGTTCTCCAGAAGACTCTGCCAGCTCAAGGTGTCCATTTTTTACAGTGTGCTCTCCATTGTGCTTCGCCGACACACATAAAAAGTTCCTCTGCTTCAATTTGTGCCAATCTGACTTTGGAAAAAGGGGAAAATATGTTCTTTCTCCACGGTGATCCGTCTTCAAAGTGGGCCTGTGTGTGCCGAGGAGGGTGGTGGGGGGGTGATAAGTGTTGGGGATGTAGTAAATTTGAATACAATGACATAAAATAAAGCTGGTTGTCATGCTCGGCGGTTCTGCTCCGGCGGGCCTTTCCTTTCTGTCTAAAGCTGCTCGACACAGTTCCGGATTTACCAAATCCTCCGAAGACGAAACGAACCCTGTCGCTTCATTGTGTGAGAGCTGCCGTCAAACAACCCCCACCCTCCATCCTCCACCCTCCACCCTCCCGCTGGTCCTCCTCTCTCCCTCTCTCGGTGCAGATAGGGGAGGACGGGCAGGAAGTCAGGTTGCAGTTTGAGCTTTTAAGCATTTGGGGATTGGTTTCAATTTAATGCGGTGACATAAAAAAGAAAGAATCAATTTAAAGTAGCTGGGTCCCCCGGGTCACCTGGTCGAGCGAGCAGCGGAAATGACAGAGAGAGAGAGAGAGAGCGAGGAGGGATAGAGAGATAAAAAGCACAGACGAATGGAACAGAGGGAAATAATTATGGGAAAACCTGCCATGTTACAGGGAAATAAGGGAATATTAAATCTGCAAAATATACTTAATTAGCGCTGTCTGTGTTTCGTTCAAGTGATCTGTAACATTTATCTCTAAATGAGAAAAATTCTGAAGAGCTTAATGTGAAAATAGTTTAATGAGGGAAAAAAACAATTTAACCAAGAGGAGAAAAAATTGAAAGTATTCCCAAATGGTATGAAGAATATAGATAATAAGAATAAAAAGAAAATGACTTGATAACCTTTCCTTTGTTTGAAAAAGTGCAAACTGGAAAACAACATCTGGTGAGAAGAAACGCTGCAGAGATCTTCTTTCAATATATGTAAACATGAAATTAATGCAGAAAAAAAACGTGAAAGATCATCACGAAATGTCCTCAGCTGGAAAACATGACCGTGGGTCGTTTTAGTTTTACTCTGTTGGATATAAGAAGAGCGAAAAAGATTTTCTGAAAACACATGAAAAGGTTTTGAAAAACATTTGTGAGCTGTTTGGGTCGACTGTTAAATATGAGTGTCTGAGATCGGGGATCAAGGTGACGTCACTAAAAATAAATCTGACAGGTGAAGAAATACGAGCCGTCAGACGATCAGACGTTTGATTCTGATGATTCACAGCTCCGTCGTTCTTTGCTAATGAAAAAAGAAACGGCATCAGTTCATTTGATAAAGGATTCGCTCGACTTTGGAACCAGATCTAACAGCTGATCAGACAGCACACGGAGAGAAACGGACTCTGGTGACGTCTCTGTTCTTAATCCCGCCCACAAAGCTCTGATTGGCTTCGTCGATTTCCCAACCAGGGAAACAGCCGTCAGAGAGAACAGAACCAAACCTAATCAACTCGATGTTGGTGGCGAACCCAACCCGACTCTTCATGCAAAACCATGAGGTCATGTGACCAGGACTTCCTGTCTTGTTGTCCATCAGTCTAAAGTGAGTCAGAACTTGTGGCCTGCAGACGAAAAGCAGACATGTTGTTTTCTGTTTGTGTCTTTTCACTCTGCGTTCGTGGACTCAGGAAGCACTTCCTCGCGCTACAATTGGTGATATATAAATAAACTTTCCTCGGTGCATCTTAACAGCCAGTTAAAGCTCATTTGAATTTGAGAGACGGAGGGATGAGGCGCTGACGGATGTGCAGGCTGGAGGAAGGAGCTTGAATCAGATCCAGATGGCTCGGCGGAAAGTGAGACGAGCCGACAGCCAAGCGCAGCGAGGACTTCAGAGAGCGAGAGACAGAGAGTAATTAAAGGTGTTTCTAAAGGGGCCGTTTGATGTAAAGCTTCCCAGCAGGACTCGCTTTCACACCGTGGACAGGAGGAGAGCTAACATGACAGTTGGCAATAAATCTTAAAACACTTTTATTTGTTCCTGCGCAGATAAACAAACAGAGGCTTCGAATGTGACAGGATCTCAGAAATCTAAAAATATTCTGCGGTTTAATTAGGCCGATGATGACCCGGCGAGCTTTCAGGGGGGTAAACAGCCGCTTTCATGCCTCCTGCCTTTTGTTGTTGTTGTTTGGATGCAGAGCACCTTCTCTCAGGTAACGAAGCTGCCACAACCTCGCGAGTCACTTCCACCACAACAACAACGGAAAAAAAAGGAAAAAAGAAAGGCTTCGTGTTTTGGTGGAAGGGCACCGCCGCTGTTTATCTGCCAGCAATTAGCATGGCAAACGCTGTGTCTCCGGCCTGCAGTCAGCGTGACGCAACCACTGAATACATCAGCCACATAAAGACGACAGGAGGACGCAAAGCAACAAATAATCTATAGACACGACGACAGAAAGGAGAAGAGCTCAGAGAGAAACGGGACCAGCCTCAATGAAGATCTGCTCACAGTCTGAGGAGCTTCAGCAGGTTAGAAGATGAAGAAGATGTTTGAAAAATAAAAGTTTTTAGACCTCAAAGTTACATTACACCAGTGTTTTAACGGAATTCAAACCTGATATGATGAATATATTTTTGCTTTTTGTCTTCATGTCCATATTATTGCTGGTAAGTCCTGGTGGTGGATTCATCGAGTAAACGCCGGGACTGAACCACTGAATATATCGAGTCGAGGTCTCGAGTGTCGGGCCAGAAGAGTCCAGAGCTCACTAACAGGATGTGATGAAGTATTTCATGTCTCATCATCTCTCCAAAATATTCATTTGAAGGCTACATTGATCTGATGAACTCAAACCTCCTGGAAGATCTGGTGCAAACCAAACTCGAGAAAGTATCAGCAGAAAAGAAAAGATTCTTTTTTTTTGAAATGCAAAAGGACTGAACTTGCTCTATGTGCTTTTTTCTGCTCTCGTCCAAATGTCCATGAAGCAGGAGAAGAGATGCAGATTACCACATCGATCATAAATGAGCTGCAAACACGTTTTCATTTAACGTCATTATCGTCGTCATTAAACACAAAAACAATATTGTAAATGCGTTTGCCGAAGAACAAACTGCTTGAAGATGCTCAAACTCTAAAACAGAAGGAGACGTGACGGAACAGATGCATCGAGATGATGCGGTCGGTCTGAGAATAGAATTTACAACAAACTCTATCAAGTCAATGGAAAAGTTAACGTGAACAAAATTCTGCAGGCAAAAGTAAAAATCCAGAACGTTCTTGAATTTCCCTTTAATCCTAATCTCAGTCGACACGTCTCTGTCCAACAGGAGACGGTGCATAAACATTAGCGGAATGAAACCGGTGTTTTTGTTTATCTGATGGACCGTGAGTGAAGGTGGCGAAGCCAGTGAACCGTTTCCTGTTTGCTCTCCTGACGGCGTGTCAGCGCTCGCCGCTGAGAAACAGGATGTTGAATCAGGCCTTGTGTCTGTTTCCCCGACTCGACTCTGCTCTGCCACCGTCTCCGCTCGGTCCTGTGTACACAAATACGTCGGGGAAAAGACATTTTGAATTGCAAACGACGGCGGGGAGCGATCGGGGGACGAGGGGGGGGCTGATGACAAAACTCTCCTTCTGCCATTCGGGTGTAACGCGGCGAAAAGAAAGCGTGTTTACAAACGATACGATCTGCAAACGGAGCGTCGGCGGCGGAGCTCTCAGGACGAGATGGAGTCCACGAAGAAGAAGTGTCTGCTCTAATGGGATAAGATGAATAAAATTATAATGTCCGTCCTCTGCCAGGTCCTGCTTCTCTTTTTATCTCTTCTTCTTCTGTCGTTCCTCGCTGCTCCCGTGTGATTCCACCCCTTTCTTTCCCCATTTGTTTTTTTCCCCTCTCCTCCTCTGTAATATCTCCCCCTACATCCTCCCTCTTTTCCTCCCACCCTTCTTCTTCCTTCTCTTCATTTCCTTCGCTCTTGTCTAAAATTGAGAACAGAACAGCTGGTAATTGAAGATCATTGTCTCTCCTCGGGCCCTCAGGATTTGCAATGCCTCTCGCCGCAGCTCATCTTCACTAGACAATTTTTTGGTCTGCTTTTTGTTTGCTTTTTTTTCTCCTCTTCTTCTTCTTCTCTCTCTCTTCTCCCATAAACTCCACAAGCCCTTTTTGAAATTGGATTTTCATTTGAGATGGACCAGGAGCACCCGTCGTGTTTATGCCGCCTTCCTCCCATCAATTTTCCTTTCTCTTTTCTTCACTTCATTTCAGCCCGTTCTCTCCTCTATCTCCTCCTGTGAATTATCTCCTCTCAGTCCAGCTCGGACAGGAGCTCCATTTTCCTCCTGACGGAGGTTTAAAGAAAAAAAAATCACTCGGCAGTTTGGAGCCGGTCGCCGTTCGCAGGGCGAGTGTGTTGGAAAGAGAAGAAAGTGAGAAGATCCTGATCGGGCAGACTGTGTTCCTGGTTCTGTCGTCTGCTGGAGGAACAGGACGGTCTGACCTTGTTCAAAGTTCTGCAGACACACGAGAAACTCTGTGTCCTATTAAGTTCATAACAAATATTTCATAATGTCACTAATTCATAATGATACATTCATTATTTTAATATAATGTGTGAAAGATTCCCAAACTCCTCAATGAGCCAGTTTCTCAAGTGGAGTGTGACTGAAACTTTATCTCCGTCTTCTACCCGTTTGGTCTGATTTCATGAAGTCTTTCTTTGAAATATCTGCATTTTTGCTCACTTGTATTCTGAGAGCTGGAAACAAAACGTGTACTGAAGTAAAGGTTTTTAAGAACAAAGTTAAATCAATTAGAATTAAAAACAAAGTAGAAGGAGTCCCGGACAAACAGCGATGATCAGCGATCAGCGGTTCAGTTCCCGTCTGGCTGACGTTTGGTCGTCCGTTCGTGCTGCTGCACAACGTGAGAGCTCATTCACTGAGAAATGTTGATGACTCTCTTCCAGGAGAAGAATTAAGGTAAAAAAATCACAAGGCGATTTTTGGAAAAACTGCAACTAAAAGTCTTAAAAGTCACCAAATCGAGTCACTAGGGGGCGACACTGGCCACATGGTTTTCTCTTGGTCATCGGCAAAATGGAACCCTGTGTGAAAGTTTCATGTGAATGTACTTTGTCACTATGAGCGAATCCTCTGACTGCAGTGACTGATGGATACTATAGAAACTCCAAACATGAACATGTGACTTAAACTGAACTTTTATTATGAAGGAGTCCTGATGAGTCTAATCTGAAAATGACTGACACGACACACTGAGGTAATTCATTCATTATGATCAGTCCAATCATCACAGAACGTTTCCACGAGCATCACATTGTAGATCTTATGTCTTAAACGCTCCAACTCATTGATTTACCTTCAGAGGACGATGGAGTCGTCACCAACCTCAAGCACCCGGCACACTGTCAGACTGGGTTCAGGACCTGGAACAGTGCTGATGTTCAAAGTCTCCTCAAATATCTGGATGCACAAAGAAGAAGAATTTAACCCACACGTCCACTAATCTAACCTGCCAGGAGAGATGATTAATTTTAAAATGGTTCATTTAAGGCTACAAATATTCAGTTAAACTCAGTTAAGACTCTGAGTTAGTTTGGTCGTACAGATTTACACAGTCTGATTTATTATCTTCAGGAGTCGGCTCCGTTTTATTTGGGATTTAAATGGTCGACCGCCGTCGCTATTCAGCCTTGTCAGGTTAGTTTGTTTTAATCTGCGGGGAACACCAGAGGGGTGGAGTCACTGTGTCCTGCCTCATCTTGGACACGTGCATCAATCAGTTTTATTCGTGTCCCTGTTATTATCTAAACCATCAATTGTCCTGTTGTGAAGCTCGCCTGCGTCAGCCGCCAAGCCATGAAATACTGGATATTGAGCTAACCCCGCTCCGATCATCAACATGACTGGCACTTTATGGCAGCATGAAATTAAAAGGATCTTGTTTTATTGCAGAGGAACATCCCTCTCTGATCCTCGCGTTCGTCTCCGGGCCGCGCGGCGTGAGACGGCGTGCATGATGATGTCAGAACGGACCGACCGACCGCTGCCCGGAGCCATAAGAAACACGACGCGCCGGGATATTTCAGGATTCAGCAATCGTTGAGAAATTAGCCTGTCTCTCTCCTTCACTGTTATTGATCACCTGACTTCCTTATACATTCCCACATAATAGGCAGCACTGACTTAATTAGTCAAAAGAGAGGCCGGGTAATTACATGTCACTTTAACAATGTGTTTTATTGCCTACAAGCTCTGGTGGTACCAAGCGAATCTAATGGTGGATTTAATGCAAAGTGGAATAGAGAGGGAGGGATAGAGAGCAGAGGATGGAGGATGTTAAAGAAAAGGACGACTGAGCACATGAATGATTTCATCCCGCTTTGTTGTTTTTGTGCTTTCATGATCTGGATGTTGTTGAAAAGTTGTCAGGAAGCTGACGCCGTCTAAAGACCAGACCACCTGTGTTTCTGAGACGCTGCCAGAGCTGGGCAGG
This sequence comes from Holacanthus passer, assembly GCA_025331565.1. Taxonomy (NCBI): domain Eukaryota; kingdom Metazoa; phylum Chordata; class Actinopteri; family Pomacanthidae; genus Holacanthus; species Holacanthus passer. The sequence continues at coordinate 444,392 of JAFREQ010000071.1, read as the reverse complement.
TTTTCCAGGTGGACACCAAGTCAGGTCTCCAGTCTATTAGACAAGTCTCAAGTCTTGGACGTCGTCTCTATGTTGCCAGAGACAAACTGACTCAAATGACCTCTCATGGAGGACGAATCAAACATTCTGGACAGGATCCCAGAAAACACTGATTTGTTGATTTGCAGGTCTAAGGACGGACGTGTAGGTTACAGTCGGGCTACGTTTGGAAAGATACGACCACAAATTCTTTAATAAAAGCTGGTATTCAAATAATGGCCGGGCTCCAGCTCGAACAAATGGCTCACATGGTCTATTTAGCATAATGTTTGTTTCCGTCAGTACAACATCAGGCAGTTTCTCTATTAACAGAAATAATGATTTTATCCTCTTAAGTCATTGCAGATTTCACATTAAAAGCACACATTTGAAGGGAAGGTAGAACATGAAGAAGAACATGGAGGAAACATGGAGTTTGCTGGAGAACATGGGAAAATATAAAAGGCCTCTTTGGGCAACTATGAGAATAAAACATTCTTACTACATGTTGAAGTTGTGTAAAACTGAAATGCTGTTGAAACAATTGCTATATGTAACCTCAGTGTCTTCTCACCACCCACCATTCATCACACACCTCTTCGTGCAGGGTTGCCATTACTTCGTGTGTGTAATGGACGGGTTAAGTGGCTGCCGAGGCTCATTTTTCCATTTATTCAGGAAATGCTCAGCAGGATTCCTGATGTGACACATACTTCATGTTTCTATACCTGTATGTTCTATAGTGTCTCTCTTCTCTTAAGCCTCTTAAACCTCGTCGAGGACAAACTCTGCAGTCAGACCAGTATTTTAAGGTCCAGTGGAGATCCTAAAGTTTGCAAATGATATCAGACCCGTCAGGCTGAATTGTGTGGACATGTCTGAAATGATGCACAACACAAACAGTGTTGGTCTGAATATTTGACTCAGTGTAAAGCTTCAATAGAACATCAACAAAGAGCCTGAAAAAGATGATAAATGTGACACTGTCCAACAACATAAGTCGATTTTTCCTCGGACCAAAATAAATCCTGTACCTCTCGAACCCAACATGTCTCGTTAACAGCAGTTAGTTTGTACTAATATTAGCAAAGATGGATGGAAGTTCAACAGAAATCCTGTTTGATCTCGATCATGATCACGGAACGTGATGGCGATTCAGTTTGTAAAATGGTGAATGTGAGATTCAAGACGACAAAAACTGCTTCAAAAGTTTTCACATTGTTTTCATGTTTTCGATGGTGATTCTCCGGTCACGCTCCTCAAGCTGCAGAGATTTGGCATCGATGTACAGGGATGCTTTACAGATTCATCAAATCATTGAACTGAGCCACCATTAAATGAAATTTGCGCAAAACCAAAAGCAGACATGCTCTTGATCAACTACACGGCTCAGATTTCCAGACTCTGCCAGTTGATTTTCACAGCAAACTGAAATGAACTGAAACCAGCGATGGAAGGAAACATGTTTATACGACAATCAGAGAAAAAAAATGCCAGAATGATCCTTTAAAGTCTTCACTGTCTGATTGCCTGCATCATGTCTTTTTGCTGGGAACAAAGCTGAAGCCCGTGAAGCCTGTTTGGTTTTGATAACGACCATCAGCCGCTCGTTGTGGTATCAGACAGGAAGTGAACAGTTTGATAGCGATGGCAGAAGATGGGCTGATATTAGAGACTCTGGCTCAATCAGACAGAACATTGATTTTTTTTTTAACGCTCGAATGCTGTCAAGCAAACACTGCAACACATTAGTCGATGCTAATTAACATTTATTATTAATTAGCTAATGAACCAGAGAAGGCTGAGGATCGAGGACAGAAGCTCATGTCAGTGGCTCAGACGGTGTCGTCTCTGCTCCGCCCTCCTCCGCTCTGACAGGACTTGATTGGTTTGCCCTTGATTCTTCCTTTTTTGTCTCCTACAACATGTCAGATCCGTATTTCTGGGGCAAGACCAGGAGGAATTAGGTTTAAAAGGGACTCACTCCATATTCAAAAACTCATTTTATCATCAATTCCTCCGCTCTGAGCTTCACAGCCTGCGGCCACAGATAGATGGAGGGTTTCAGAGTCGTGGCCGCCGCCGTCTTCGCCCTCCCTGACAGTCTTCTTTTTGACGAGCCGCTCCATTTATTCGGAGGATCGGCTGTCAGTCCTTTCTGTCAGGAAGTTTTAAATGAGCTCGTCGACCTGGACGGCATTTTGGAGACGGATTAGACTCCATATTTTAACTGCAGAGCCATCAGCGGGCCGTCGTATCACAGGACGCAGTGGAGAGTAACAGCCACCAAAAATGATTTTTCTTCTTTCTTTATGTTGATGGAATGAATTGATTCAGTTTACATACATTAACATATATTATGGCCTAAAGTGCAGAGATGCTTATTTAAGGAAACAAAAAGTTTCCTTCGCTCACTTTGGTTTTTACTTTCAAATACAGTCATTTGGAAAAGTTGTGGGAGGCAGTGGAATCTGAGGCCCTCTGAGTTTAATTTCTTTGTTTGTGTCGAACGTGTCGAAGGTTCCGGCCACGTCGCTGTCAATTTGTTCTCCCAGGGTGTCAGTCATGCTTGAATAACGGCTTGTCACCTTCACCCAAAATTTAAATTCCCTGCATTGTCCCTTGAATTTATGATTCAGCCTTTTTTTTAAAACTACCGTCCGTGTCTGAAAAGCAAAGACAAACTTCCGTCCGGAGGATGAAAAGCTGCATCTCTGCACGAAGCTACAAGAAATTACTCTTCAAAACAAAAATAATAGAGAACTTTATTGTCCCAGAGGACAGGAAACATGTTTCATTCTAAACATAAACATACACAACAAATCATTTCAGGCAAGATTGACACAACTGACTGAAAGAAAATTAGAGCAAAGTGGACATTTAATGTTTTCTATACCATCATCTAGAAATCAGTTTTTTATTGACGAGCTAGAATTTCTCCAACAACCTCAGTCAACTTGTTTCAGTTTATTACAATCAGGTCACCGAACCAGACTGAGACGACAAACACCAGGTCATTTTCTATCAGGCTCATCATTTCACTCTGTTTGTTCCCACTTACTGGAAACTTTTGAAAACTTGTACAAACTGATCACAAAGTAAAAGAGAAGGTAACGAACCACAGAGCATCAATGACAATGAGTCAATTAGGAAATATGTGATATTTCAAAACCTGGATTGCAAAGTGCATCTAAGTTACAAATGAAGGAATCTAAATGCAGAAAGATGATGATTGTTGTTGTTTCATATCACCAGATTTTATTTTAAAACATTGTTTGTCACATCTTGTAACTGTGCAGTTGTTTCATGTGTAATTTCATGCTACTGATGATCTATTAGCGTTAATAATATCATTATGACGACATGATGTTTGAAGCTTAAGCACAGAAATCACGACTTGATCAACAGTTTTATCTTTATCAGGACAGAAAAACCGTTTGTAGTCGAGAGTTGAGTCAAAGCTCGTTTCATCAAGTCTTTGAACAAACATGTTGCATTTTTGTGCTCTGACTCATATCATCGAGATAATTTTTGCTTTTGGACCAAATCTATTAGATTTTTGTTGCTGCTGATAGTTTCGTGCCAAATGAATCTGAACTGCAGCTCATCGTTCACACGTTCACATATTTTCTGTTATATAATTGGTTGTTATTTCATAAAGTGCTGTTTTCAGAAGGCGACAAAGCAGCTTTGAGAGTCAAGGCCAAAACTCCTCCTCCTCCTCCTCCGGCCTTTTTCAGGTACACGAAACTCAAAATCGTGAATTTGTAGCTCAGTATGTGTTAATTATGTATGTTGTGTATCAATTGATTTCTAACAAACTGAGACTTCAATCGAACGGAGCTCAGCACACACACACACACACACACACACACACACACACACACGATTACCACCCACCACAAATATAGATGAGGAATCATATCCACAAAGTCAAATCCTGGATCAACTATCATTTATACATCAGTGTCTATTTTCAGAGAGACGTGGTCTGTGTGTGTGTGTGTGTGTGTGTGTGTGTGTGTGTGGTCGGTATCCATCACCATCCAATTACATCTCTCATCTCTTCTTTCATCCTGGGCTTGTTTCTTTTTCTTTCCTTTCCTCTTCCCTTCCTTCCTTCCTCGCAGGGTTCAGGGTCGGCGGCCCGTTCGCCCTCTGCGCCTCTGAAACTCGACCCTGCCTCCGAGCGACCCGCCCGCCCCTCTCGTTACATCCATTAGCGGCTCCCGTGGGAGGGATCACGACCTCTGCTCCGCACGGGTAATGAGAGTTGTAGAGAAGTGGGGGGGCGGAGCTGGAGTCCGGCTCACCTGTCGGCAGGTGGACGGCGGGGCGGAGGACATCCTAGACCCCCGTTATCTAATCTGTTGTCTCCTAATGAGTCATTGAGACGTCTGTCCCCTCTACGCGGGCCGAGGAGGGGCTGTTGAAGTCTTTGTGTCCGGCAGACTAATTACATCGTGGACGTTTAGCGCGGGACAAGGCCCGGCTTCAGGTGGGAAAAGCGATCCTGCGGGGGGAAAGTGTCTGGGCGGCCGCGGAGGGGGCGGCGGCTCCGGTTACCTGTGAATCCCCCTGAAAACAGAGAGTCCTTGTCGTGGTCCTCGGGCGGGAGGCGGGGGAGGAGGCGAGGGGTCGTTTGATCAGGCACATTCCTCCTCTCTCAGGCCGTCTTCTCAGGAGGATTAAAGGAGGAACGCTGAACGTCTCACAGGTTTAAAGCGGCGGCAGATCGCCCGCTGCAGGACGGCGGATTGGATGGCCGAGCCGCAGACAATCGCTTCTCTCAGGACTTAGTTTCCTCCTCTTACCTTCCAAGTGAGAAGAAAGAGCTTTTGATAAAAACTCTCCGGCCTTCAAGTCTCAAAACTGACAAATAACATTTAAACTTTCTAATTCAAGCTACTTACATTTCATCTTATTGACATCTTTAAAACTTCCTGTTCAGACGTCATCTCAGACTCAGCTCTAATATAAAATGGAGCATAACTAAATATCTCAAATAGTCGACAATAGAAAAAACGGGTATGAACAATTAACAATAAGTAAAATAAACAACACACATACAGTGAAGAAAGAGCTGGGTTCGGTTGGATCACATCACTGTGTCGTCATCGTCTCTTCAAGGTTTACATCCTATTATGTTTTGATGGATTTGGATCCTCACTCTCATGTCCTCTGTCTCTGTCTTCCTCTGTCTCCTATTTATTTCCTGTCCCTCTTCACTAACAGCTGACTAATGATGGCAAACCTCCAACATCATCTGAAAGAAAAGAATCGACTCAGCTGCCAAATACAATAACTGTAATAAAATAGAAATGTTGAGACGCGAGCGGCTCCGAGCTGACGGCGGCTGGACGCCCTCCGACCTGCTGAAGTGTCCTTGGGCCCGACATGAGACCTCTGACCTCCCCGAGGGGCCGACGGGCTGTCGTGGCACCGAACAGTTTACTGAGCTGATCTGCCAGAGAGCAGACTCACGAGGGCGTCTTTCAAAACTTTCTCTTTCACATGTCAGTGTTTTCTCATTCAGCAGGAAGTCGTTCTGTCCTACAACTACTACGAGCAACGAGCATTCGTTCGTCTTTGAAAGTCTTTCTTCCTTCCAGCTGAACAAGATGTAAACATTTGACGTGAATTATAGCTGCAGAAATGAATGGTGTGAATTCAGCTGAGCTTTGGTGTCCTCATGTACAGTTCATGTACAGTACAGGCCTAAGGTCTGTATCTGTATTTTGGCCTCCATGTGAAGATGAAACAGGGAATATTTTCCTGTTTGTGATGAGGTTACTGAAGCTGAAACATCCTGCTTTACTGTGCATCACCTCAACAACAGCACAGAGAGGAACTTTAATATTTCAAGTTTCATACTAATGTGCATTCGTGAGCTGTTCTGTCTTGATCTTTGTCCAAACATCACACAGCTTTAAAGCTTTAAAGTCTTTACTCTGAACAACTGAGCTTGAGCAAGTCGATTGTGAAATGAGCTCCGTTGTAGTTTGTAAAAACATTAAAAAAGCAGCGATTAAACTGAAAGTTGCTCCTGTCTTGAGCTCCCTGAACTCTAACAGGACGATGTTTGGATTATTCTTTACATATAAGTGGTTCTCAACTTGGACCATATGTATGCGTAACTGAAGTGCGCACACACACACACACACACACACACACACTAACCTATTAGGCTTCTTCCTGTCTCTTCTCCCCGGTGTACGGGCCGGGACTCGTCTCCTGCGGGAGAGAAAATGAATAATAAATCGGTCTAAAGTAGAGGGAAATTATACAACATTATGCCATAGTGTGTCCACTCTAATGGCACGTGGCCCATTTTAATGGCTGGACCAGCACACGAAGTGCCGCCCCCCCAACCCGCAGCCCCCCAGAGCGGCTGTAAAGCTGCCGACGGCCCCGGGCGAGCCGTACGCCAGATTTATGGTTCACATTTGTTTCTGCCCGCCGCAGCAGAAAGCGCTGGGAGCTCCGGCCGCGGTAAGTCTCTCCAACAAGCTGACCGCGGCGGGTGGAGCACGGAGGAGCGCTGCTGCCGCCATGCATGCAAACACACACACACGCTGAGTGTGAGAGGAGGTCGTTTCATTCGGCAACGCCGGAACTCGAGCCACTCACCAGGAGCTTTCTCTGTCATGTCGACCGACGCGACGGCTGAGCTTATTGTGTCATGGAACCACATGTTGTCACCTGTGCTCACCTGTCTCACTGAACCTGAGTCTCATAGGTTGGGTCGTTGGCAGCATGATGCCAAAGCTTTGAAGCTTCACCTGCTGGTTTGTCTTTCACTGAAGAACAGAGCCGTGTTGTTGGGGAGCTCGGCAGCCATGATGACATCCCTGTCTGAAGATTTAACTCAAGTTTGGAGCAACAGGAAAGAAGCTTTGAGAGAATTACAATGAGGCAAAGATGCGAAAATAGCAGAGAAGCTGTCTGATTGGTTGAGTCGTGGTCCCTGGTCGAGTGGATGGGAAGCCCCGTACGCTCAGAGAAGCAGCCGTCATAGTCCAAGTGTTTCCACTGGTGGTCTCAGCTCAGGTCGGCTCCCTGTTCCTCTTCATTTCTCGCCAAGTGGCAGATCTGCTCAGTCATGAATGAGCTCATTACAGTGAGGATGAAGGCGGAAAGAAGGGGAGGAAGTGAGTGAGCGATTACATGCATCCCACCTTCCTCTCCTGTTCTCCTTGATTAAGATGCATCTGCTGTGTCTGCTCGCACCCCGGCTGCTTTGTGCATTCATCAACATCAGTTTAATGAAGTGATCAGAGGCTGAGATCAGACGCAGCACAGAAATATTACTCCATTAGCCTTTGCAAGCTTTCTGCAAAACAGGAAACACTGACCCGGAGCATTAGGCTTGTTTTCCCTCACGTTCTCTAAAAAACACTGAAGATGAATATGAAGTATAACTGATTACCTGTCCAGCCTCTCCAAACACAAACCTTCTTTTCCGAATAAAAGGACAATCTTTCATCCCTGCACTTTAAACAGGAAGAGCAGCGTACGCCCCCACCGCCGGCGCCGAGCGGCCCCGGCCGCTCTCTCGCGGCGATGATGTTAATAAACTGTCAGCGTGTGGCACTTTGTAATTGGGTTTGTGCCTTGTTTAACAAAGAGTGATTGGATAGTTAGAAGGGAGAGCAGCAATCTATCCGCCTCTCCCGTGAAATGAGCCGAGTGTGTCATCCATGAATGTGTTATCCCAGAGGAGCGGCGTCTGAGATGTGTCTGTTATCCCTGGTAAATAAACCGAGGCGCTGAGAAACAACTCCCGCCGCCGCCGCCCCCCCACTCCTGACATCATAAAGTCTCTGTAATGCTGTCATAAACATGACACGTCTCATGCAGTAACCGTTTGCACCACTTCGTTCGGAACAAATGAGCCCGCTGCACTTATTTATGACGCGTCGTGATTTAGCGACGGCGGTTAAACCCGCAGACGGCGAACAGGAACTCCAGGCAGGTTACAGATACGACACGTTCAGGACACCTGGGTCCAAAGCCGGCAGGTGCTGCAGGCGGAGGAGCTGCTGCCTCTGCCCCGACTTCCTTCAACTCAGTTTGGTTTGGACCTCCCAAAAATGGGAGGGGCCACCGTCACAACTATAGTTGGATTTGTATGTGCGCGTGTCACAGTGATACATGATGGTTGACCTACGTGTCCTGTATCTTTTTAATATATTAGAAATTAATGCAATGTGTACACAAGATGCAATACACACATGAACAGTAGGGGGCAGTGTGGGGACTGCAGACGTCTGTTGAACTGCCGTGATCTCAGTAAACTCCTCGACTGTCACCACATTTAGTGTTTACATCATGCTAAACATTAAGTTGGAGTGTCTCATTTGTCGTGTCCTCCAGCAACACTCGTAGAACGTAGGCGACCCAAACGTGTGGTTAAAATGCAAACATATCTCCAGACGAGGTTGTTTTTCCCGACTCGATCCTTGTTTGTGTTGTACTTGCTCTCAGATGTACGTCGCTTTGGACAAAAGCGTCTGCTAAATGAAATTGTAGAATTGTAGACTAAAAGTCAACAGCCATGGTAGCATCTCTGTGAGACTAAACTTGGAACATGGGGTTTCTAACATCAACATGTCATCATCATCATCATCATCATCATCAGTTCAACTTTGACTGAACTGATATCTCCTAAACCACCTGGAAAGGTGAATGTGGACACAATTTGTTTTCAGATGAAAACGGCATTTTGAAATTTAGGCACCTTCATGTGGACAAAGTGTAAGATCACCTTTAACCATCTACAGAGATGATGAAGGGATAAGTCCTGCACAACTGAAAGACGTCCACAAACACTTTTTTACTCTATAAAAAACACATTTGACCTGTAGGTGGCACTAGAAGAAATATTACAGGGTCATTAATTTCATCAAGATGTCAAGATGATTCCTTCAATACTGTCGCACACAAAGCAAACAGAGATTATTCAGTTAACTTGGTTTTCAGTTCAGTTTCCTTTCAAACTCAACGCTGAGTTTCTAACTCAACATGGGGCCCAAAGAAGATCTGGCCCGAGGCCTCCGACACTTAGAAACAGTCCTGCTTGGCTTTAAGCACCATATCATCCAATAATCTGACTCGAGTTCTGACCAGTCAGTTTAGAGTCCGTGTGACTCCTGCAGTCAAACCCCCCTCTGGCCACTTCCTGCTGTGATAAAGCCATCACCCACCGGCTCCTGCCTCCCCCCCGACGCCATCACTGCCGGTGGAGATGCAGCCCAGCGAGGGGTGATGGGACACGGTTGGCAGCGGGTGACAGCAGAGAGGGTTTCCCCCCGCAGGTGACACGTCGGCCCTGAAGCACCGACGCCTCCTTATCGCTGCTGACATGGATAAACCGTCCTTCCTCTCCTGAATCTGCAGTTTTTCACCATTTGACCGAACTGACCGAGTTCCTCCAACTCACTCCGTGGGCGTCACTGGGGCTGAAAAATAAAACATCATCCTCATACTTTTTGCATGGAAGTTCGGTGCAACACCAGCAGAGTGACTCCTGGATGAGACGTGACCGAGCTGGCGTCATGGCCGGTGTCAGGGCCGTGTCAGCTGGCAGGAGCGATGCCAGCAGGAGGAAGATGAGGAGGAGGAGGAGGAGGGGTCTGACAGCTGTCAGTGATAGTTTCCTGTACAGAACGTAGGTGACAGCCAGCAGAGCCGAGCGGTCGGCGGCGCTGACAGCCGCCAGCTTCTCCGAGGAAAAGAACGAAACAAAGATATTCTGCTGTCAGGCTCGTCGAGACGCTCGACTCAGAGCGGCGACGGCCTCGACAGCCTCGCTGCCGGCGCTGCGCTGTCTAAAGATGGTGTGTGTTTCCGGCTGTAATACGGGGAAGCCCATTCCTGGCAGGAAGGAATGGATAGAAGTTAGGTGTGATAGCAGCTCATAAGTTTGCTTTACTGAGACAAGAGCTGGATCTTCGAGCTGGAGTCGGTCCCCGGGCGGAGTCGAGCGCTCGTCTGGTCGCTGCTGCTCAGGGACGAAGATAACCAAAGCTGTTAATCTCATTGTGTTGCACTCGACTCAAAGTCAAACTGAAGTCATAAAAATGAGGACTTAACAGCAAAACATTAATGTCTCAAGTCCTGACCTGATAAAGTGACTTTAACTTGTCAGGACGTGTGGACAGACTCAGGACGTGTGGACAGACTCAGGACATGTGGACAGACTCAGGACATGTGGACAGACTTAAAACTGACTCCACTGTGAGACAATAGTGTCCATTAACAGCTAACTTAAAAATCAACAGGATTTAGTCTTCATGCTGACGTCGACTGCAGATTCAACAACTCTCAGTGTGAAGTCTGGGTTTAACTCTCACTTTTACAGTTTGGGGGATGAGTCATCACCAGGTGTAGTAACAGACAGGTGTGTTTGCCTTAATACACAGGATGTTTCAGACCTCAGTCCATCACACATAGATGAGGCCGATGGGCTGATGATGTCAATCACCTCCCACCTGCTCCGGCTCATCTTCAGTCCGGATGAAGGGCTGAAAGAATGAATCAAATCTAAATTTCCAGTCTGATGCAGGCGTCCAGATAGCGAGCCTCGACTCTCCCACGACTGTGCCGCCCGCCTGGCAGCAATAACAGCAGAAAACTAACTTGTTAAAAGTCTCAGCCATCACTCAGCCGCTCTGATAGACAAAATCCATCTACAGTAAATACCAAGGGCACCGCGACGTGACAGAATGGAAAAACAAAAACTGCCAAGAAGACGACAGAAGTTTGACTTTGTTTGAGTGTTTCCACACAAAACACTCTGGACACATCTGTGTATTTGGAAGTAATAGATTACATTTGGAGTCAGTCTTTTCTTCTGGCTGCACCCGGTTTGTTAACTGATTTCCTTTTATTTTCATCATTCAAGTTACATAAAATCAACCTGAGAGACACATACAAACTAGAAAAGACTATTGATTTGTGCCTGAAGACGTAGAAACCATCAACTAGAATTTATACAAACAAAATTTCAGACAAAATCAGAATCAGCAGATTCATTTGCAGAAGCAAAGCAAATCTTCAAAAGAGTTTGTTGAAGTTTGACACAAACACAAACTTTTGCTGTGAACCATTTGCAAACTGTTTCACTGAGAGCTCAGAATGGAGGACGTTTTCATATTAGCTGTATCACATTGTACAGTTTTATATGAATCTGCTTTGCTGAAATCTGAATTTCATCACAACAGCACGTCTGTCGTCTACGTCTCTTCAATAAACCATCATGGTCTGATCTGCAGTCAGTTAACCTGCAAACTAACTGACAGCAGCTGCAACGACTTATTCAGACCATCAGGGGGAAACACGCAAATCTCTTATACTGTAATTTATTCTCATGCATGAGAATTCTCATGCTTCAGTGTCTCTTCTCTGCTCTCGCACTCACACAGAGGACTGACAGTGACTAACTGAGGTCATACAGACGCTCTGAGTCGCTCTGAAACATGATCCCCAACATCAGGTTTGAAGGTCGGTGTCACACCAAATCATCAATGTTTCGCATCCATGACGAATTGAAATGCTCATAAAATCAAACTTGTAATGTGATTTAGACACGTTAGATTAATTAATTAGGTGAAGGTGAAAACCACATATTTAAAAATCATCACATCAACTTGTCGTCATGTGTTGGTGTTTATCTTCGCTCTTATTTATCAGACAGGACAGTTGTTAAAAGCTTAATTTAGCTGCCAAGGTGTCAGAAGATGAACCACCTGTCTGCAGCTTGTCGTCTCTGACGCAGTCAGTAAGAAAAATGTGACGGATCCAGACAGAATAGTTCAGATAAGAACTGTTTCCTCTCCTCTGTCCTCAGTCTTTCAACATTTCATTTACTTTTCGTGTCCTGTTACTGTTACTGATCGTAGCTCCTGTGGCTGCTTGGTGCAGCTTGGTCCTGGTTAGATTTCCAGTGTCTCATTAAACATTCAGATAACCAGACACCAGGCGGAGCGTCAGTGGCCGATCGTAGGTTGTTCTGGGTGTTTTAAAGTTACTGTAGTGTCGACTGTGGTTGCTGAGTTGTTTTTGTCAGCCTGTGGTGCTCGTTGTAAAATGGAGAAGGTAAGAAGTAAACTCCTCTCTATATTCTTCTCACAGGTTTGGGTTTGTCAGAGTCAGCAGTTTCCTTTTGCTGTGACTCTAAAGCAGAAAATATAAACCACAAATGTCTGTAAAGTAAACTGAATCTGCTCTGACAAACCTGCTCTTCCTCCACAATCAAGGTGCTAGATCTCACCTGGAGGAGGGTGTGGTCAACCTGAGAGCAACACCTGAGAGAGGGGACAGAGACAGATCACTCAGAACTCAGTCAGTCCACTGTCCATCTTCCTCATGTTTGTTAGAACCTGCTGTGAACAGGTGTTTCTCCATATTGTCTCTGTGCAGGAGCCTGAGGGGCGGAGTCAGATCTTCAGGTAGACTCACCTGGTCTGACTATCTGCTGCTGTTTTATGGACCAAACAAATCAAATGAAAGCAGTTTCCACTAATTCTCACGTCACAGACGTCGCTGATGTTGGTTCCATGTGTTTTCACTGTGTTTGTAGCTGAGTTTCTCCTTTAGTTTGTTAAAAATAAACATGTATCAGTTCCATCTCATGTGGCTGTAAATATGAAAATGTTGAACTCTGTCATTTTGTCATTTGGTTACAGAAAAGATAAATGTTCAATCTCTTTAGGTTATTGTCTATTTAAATTAATGGAGGTTTTCATTTTTCCTAAATGTTTCTCCCGATTAGTTTCCCTTCACCATCTATTGGATTGTTGTCTTTCTGTCGGATTTGTTTCACGTCTTTATATCATGTTTCTGTTGACTCAAGGACAATTCACATTCACATTCACATCAAGGACAAAGACGTCCATGTTTATTTTATAGAGAAATTCAAACAGTAGAAAAAAAGATTTCCATTGAGAAAAACATGTTTCTATCTTACTTTACAATAAATGCAGGTGGATTAAGTGTCTGCTTGTGGCAATTTCAGCATTTTCAAATCACCACACAACATATGACAGAAGACAAGAGACGCATTAAATCACAACTTGCAGGAGAAATGTTGAAAACTCACCAAAAAAGCTCTGGAGAATCTCTCCGTCTTCACACAGTGAGCACAAATCTATGTTAATTAAAACATTGGAAAACCAAACATCAAACTTAAACCACAGCGTGACCCCGTGACCCCTCCCATCACGCTCAGGTTCGGCCTCAGGCCATCATTTGGCAGCGGCTCCTCGGGGCCCGGCGGCTCCGGCAGCAGCAGGACGGACGTGGAGCCGGTCCAGCTCCGTCGCTGCACTAATCCGCCATTCTTCCGCTGAATGGAGCATTACCATAAACGCTTGGCAGCGGGAGGGGGCATTGTATTCCAGAAAATCTGTGAGCCTCTCAAATGTGCATTGTTGAAATTCACCTGTTGCCTGGGAGATGAGAATGGGCCGTTCCCCGCGGCCGGGTCCATTATGTAATGTGCCGGACTTGTGGGCTCCTAAAGCTCGGCCCCGGAGGCTCGTCCGGTCGGGCAGGAGCGGTGCCAGGAAGCGCCGGGCCGCCGAGCGTCCGGCCGTGTGCTTTAATTGAATTGTTGCCTGTTGGCGGCTCACGAATGATCGAGCTCGCTGTCGTTTCAATTGTCTCATTTAAAAGATTCGACCGTTTGAATTCTGCTGATGACAGAGTCGACTTCGCATCTTCTTTCTGCGACGCCTTCCCCGCGAGTTAGGAGATCATTAACATAATTAATTTAGAAATGAATCTGATTCGTAAAGATGGAGAATGTTTTATCGGCCTAACTCAGATCAAGAGGTTGAAGAACAACAACACCTCAGAAACATACAAATAAGAAACTCTACGATTCACAATCTAATACACAAATTTTCACTGATCACATTTCAGCTTCCCAGAAGATGAACCTTTCTGAATGTAATGTAATTCAATCTGTTCGATGGTGCAAATCTCAGGACAACCTTTACACTTCCAACTCTGTGATTAGCAAAACCAGTTTTCTGGTTAAATAAAGGTAAAATCAATTCTGCCCAACAAAGCTGATGCTCATCTGGTCTCAGGGTCAGTGTTGGTTTCTTCAAACTGTGACCACGACTTTCAGCCACAACCAAATACGTTTTGCTCCTCAACCTTATCAAACTTGGTTAAAGGTCGTATGGATCATTTCTAGTCATGATAGTTGTCTAGTAATTTTAGCTGTCAATATTTTTTTCATTTTCATTGTCGTTACGGTTTCGTCATGATATAAAAGAACGTCAACGAAGACCTATGGTCAAAGTTTTTTATCAGCAAAATGAACACTGGCGTCTTCTCTGTCTCACCGAACCCCAAAGTAGAACCCCGATATGAGCTGAGAACATGGAAGCGGCTCCGGTGTCTCGACAGCATCTGGTTCAACACGTCATGTGTTTCTCTCCTTCACGTGTTTGCTGCAGAAGGAGCAGAGATGAAACAGGAAGTCGGGGATAAATCAGCGCTCGTTCCCTCGGCCGTATGTGTCCGCATCTGCCCACGAGATGAAATCCTTTTTATCACAATTTAGGGGCCGAGCGGTGCAGTTATGAGAATTATAGCAGCACTTCATGTGGACGCGTCGTTACTCAAAAGCGGCGGGACAGCTTCCAAGTAGGTCCATCTTTTATACACAGAGGGGAAATTGCATATTGATTGCAATCTGTGTGCGTTTGTGAGCGTACAGTATGTTTACTAGCATGACTGGAAGTGTGTGTGTGTGTGTTTCCTGTGTTGCCAGTTTTGATGACAGACCAAAAAGAGGGAGAGAGAGACAAAGAAGAAGACAGAGGGAGACAGACAGAAAGTTCACAAATCTAAAGAGTGACATTCACTCGAACAGAAACTCTTTTATTTACTCACAACTGACTTAAAAACTAATATTTCACGATGCATTTACTTTGATTCTGACTTTGACTTTATGTAAATGCAGCAAAATGAGTTTTTCTTGCTTGGAAGCTGCAGGAGACACATTCATGACTCAATAACAAACAGTCAGGAGTTGAGAGCAATAAAATGAGATTTCAGAAACGTATGAATCATGTTGTGTTTTCACGGACGGGTGTATTGTCACATGACTTTAATTCATGGATCTATAAGATGTAACATATTGTATTGTGGACATGTGCACATGGAAGCTACTCTTCTCATTTCATTGAGGGAGTTTTTGGAGGCGCGAGACAAACACTAAATGTCACACTGAGAATTCAGACACTCAAATAAAATGGCGGATTCCTGCTGCTGTTTTACAGGAAATACTAATAAAAGATGGTGCACAGACGTATTGAGGCACAAAGCATCTGTTACTGCATCAAACCGAGCTGCAAATGTTTCTCACTCTGCAAGAAAAAACTGCTCTCAACATATCAAACATGCAGATCGTCCTGCGTTTCCTCTCCAGCACAGTCAGTCAGTAAACACAAATCTGCGTGTCAAAGTTCCCCAAAGTTGAACTCTGTGGAAATTTGCTTCGCCTCTGCTGTGAATCCACTGATTGTGTTTGATTCCATTGAAATAAATTGATTGCTATCTGAAATCTTGTTGATATAAATGCTGCTGCGACAGTAAACTCAGGGGGAGAGAGAGAGAGAGAGAGAGAGAGAGAGGAGGAAGAGGAACAAAGAGATGCAGAGAGAGACAAGGAGGATGGATGATGGAGAGATGGAGGGTCTGAGGGGGTGGAGGAGTGGAGGAGTCTGTTTTCACTCTAATCTGTTTACTTTGCAATTTGTGTTTTCAGAGCGAGTCCATTCATTCTGCTTAACCTGACACTTCACTCACCGACAGGAAGGGTGTGTGTGTGTGTGTGTGAGCGGACGAGAGAGATGGAGAGAGAAACGAATCTCATTCAAGCCTCCCTCTTATTGAGATGCTTCTATATATACTGTACATATGTGCATGTGTGTGTGTGTGTGTGTGTGTGCGAAAACTCAATTACATCCTGTCTTATTGTAATTGTGTGTTTATTTATTTGTGTTTGTGTGTGTGTGTGTGAGTGTGTGTGTGTGGCAGACATCTCATTTGTGTCTTGTCTTATTGTAATTGGATGAGCCTGCGTGTGTGTAAACATGCATGTGTTTGCTAAGTGTGTGTGTGTGTGTGTGTGTGTGTGTGTGTGTCATGTGAGCGTCCATTAGCAGTGCAGGGTCTGACTGTAATTATTCAGCGGTGAGGCCATTAGCTGAAGCAACAAACAACAGGCCGCCCTTCACATTGTACTTCCTGTGTGTGTCATCGTTCACTCATTCACTGTGAAGAGAATCCTCTGAGACGCCGGCGTCAGATAAAAACACGTGTGTATACAGTATTTATTGTGAACGCTCTTTATGATGTCCACTATACAGGATGAAATATTTATGGCCACACGTTCGGCGAACTCTTCAAACTGGTGAATGCACCATGTGAACAGACGCTGTGTTTCTCTCTTTGTGTTCACTTCCAGTCGGCTCTGTCGGCTGTATTGACCCGTTCACTCGTGCTGTATTCACCCCTACGTCGGCAGATGAGAACAGGAACATCTACCTTCTTCCAACCGACTTCCTGTTTGCTCCACGCTCACGTGAATGGGACAAAAAATAATCCACGACGACTTCTCGACTTTCCAAATATTATTGGACCGAATGGATCAAATGCTGATAATAAAGAGTCATTTTGGAGGCTTGAAAAATATATTCACCATTTTACAGCTGATCCTTTTCCGATGTTGCTTTCTGAGCTTTTTGAGCATCCCGTGGTTCCTGGCTCCTCCTGGCCGCTCCGCCTGTCGAGCTTTATATTCGTGCTGCCTGATCTCCGTCTGACGTCCCCGGTGTGAGGACGATGCCTCTGGTTTTGTGGTCAGCGAACAGACTGAAGCTGCTCTGACAAAGACTCTCTCTGCAGAAATGGAGGTAAAAGCATGTTGTGGTAACTCTGCGACCTTTTTTAACTCGAGGCCATAAAATGGGCAGTAATAACTTTTCTTGAGGTAAACAATCATATATTTTTCAATGTGGAAATGTTGGAACAGTCTTGTGTCGGCCTGAACTCCCCTTGAACCTCTCAGGTTATATATTTTTAATGTTGCGGTCCGACCGGACCTGCCTGTTTCTCCCAGTTTCAGAGGAACAGGACGCTCGCTCAGGGCAACGGACGTGTCGAGGAGCTGTAATCCGAACACTCGCTGCCGCAGGAATCAAAGACAACCTGAGGGGAAGACGAGACAAGGTGAAGGACACTGCAGAAACACATCTACCTCGCCACAGAAAGAGAAAAAAGACGAGCTGCTGTTCTTTGAAAGCGGTGAGCGCTGTCAAAACAGAGGCCGGTCAAACAGCTGCTTTGTCAACAGCCATTGTAGAGCGGAGCGTCTTTCTGTCGAAACATCAGTCAGAGCATCGAGGGTAAACTCCGGCGTGACGCCCGCTCACGCTCGGCGTTACCTGAACGCAGCTCAGAGGCTCTGACAGTCTCTGTTTTCTGCGCTTCACTCCGATCCTGCTCACACTTCTCCTTCACTACAGACGGCCGTTTGTTATATCGAGTGTGTCGACACTGAAGAGAAAACCTTGAGTTTTCTTGCTTTTGATCGGTGAAGAGGTTGTAGTTTCACAGCGGTGCATGATGGGTACAAAAGCACAGTGGAGCTCTCTGCTGTTTGGGTGGTTTTCAGTCTCAACAGTTCAGATTATCCAACGTTTCATCTCTGACTGCATGTGAAAGATGTTCCACAGAGAATCATCACCTGCTGCAGTTCCCACTCGCTCCACAGGTGGCGTCTTTTAGCATTTTCATTGTTTTGGTTTTCTGGTGCATAAATGTTTTGTTCACTCTCACAAAACAACTATTTGAGCTTGAGAGAAACTCCATTTTCCAAGTTGTCATCCAGAGAAATATGAAATAGTACAAGAATTATGACTGAGGTAAAAGGAAACAGGAATGAAATCTGACCAAGGAGGAAAAAAACTCCTGCTGTTGTTGGACCATATTTCATGTTTGTGAGCGTTGAGGAAAGTTCAGGCTGCTTTCAGCTGGAAACCATGAAAGATCCTGATCCTGTTGAAGTCTTTCTCCTGCTTTGTCAGTCCAGAGACAGGAGCGAGGCCTCAGATCAGACACAGAGACGTTGGTGGGACACCTGGATTTTCAGCTGAAGACTCGACTCTGAGCTGAACGTCCTTGAGAAAGAGCTGAACTGTCGCCTCTGGAGAGAAGCGATGTGGACAGTTTGAGCGCTGCAGTCTGTCTGTCTGACTGTCTGTCTGACTGTCTGACTGACTGTCTGTCTGTCTGACTGACTGTCTGTCTGACTGACTGACTGTCTGACTGTCTGTCTGTCTGTCTGTCTGTCTGACTGACTGTCTGTCTGTCTGACTGACTGACTGTCTGTCTGTCTGTCTGTCTGTCTGTCTGACTGACTGACTGTCTGTCTGACTGTCTGTCTGTCTGTCTGTCTGTCTGACTGACTGACTGACTGTCTGTCTGACTGTCTGTCTGTCTGTCTGTCTGTCTGTCTGTCTGACTGACTGACTGACTGTCTGTCTGACTGTCTGTCTGACAGGTAACACAGAGCTCTGTCTCAGATGATCACAAAGACGATCGATGAAAAACAGCTTTCAACTTCTAACTTTATTTCTCTATTACAGATGATTAATTTTGCACCACATCAAACGAGCACATCTCACAAAAGTACACACATTTTAAGATCCATAAAAGCGAGGTATGAAAGAGAACATAAAGCAGAGAGAAATAAAATAAAGACAGTAAATAAACGTAACGATCTGCGAATAAAAACGAGACCATAAATACAACAGAGCACAACAACAGTTTACAGTTCGGTCCAGAAAGAAACTCCTCAATAAGAGAAGCTCAAACTCAGATAAAGCTTCAAATCGGCGTCGACATTTTACAGGTGATTCAGGACAAGATCTTTGTCGGGTTTAGACCAAATTAAAAGGGTCCTTTCACCAATTTTACATGTCAAAGTCAGTTTAAAGGTGATTTTAGAGCTAAAACCAGCCATTACAAAAACCATCAGTTTTCAGTCACATGCAAACACACAGGTGCTTTTATGAGTCTGACTGAACGAAAGGAACTGAAGATGTCAGGTCGATCAGTTCAGTCCAGTCAGTTATGCTTCAGTTTGCAGTGACACTTGTGGGCAATGTGTCGTTTTCATTACAGTTTGCTTTACAATTTGGAGGTTTGGAAGAGTATTAATTTAAAAATGTCTTAAGCAGCATTTGCTTCTTAATGCATTTCAGAAATGAAACATGAATCTTATGAATTTTATTTATTTATTTCCGTTGAAAAGGCCGCGATGAGCTCGGCTCCTGAGCTCCAGCGATCTGATGTCTCCCTCAGAAACAGGCAGAATACTGAGTTACCCCCGACCTGTCTGGTGTGTGTGAAGGTGTGTGTGAAGGTGTGTGTGGAGGTGTGTGTGGAGTGTGTGTGAAGGTGTGTGTGGAGTAACGCAGTCGACGGTCGCGTGTAGTGAAACTGTGCAGACACTGATGCAGCACTTCTCAAATCAGAGGCTGCAAATTTGTCACCGACACTCGTGTCCTGCTGCCTTCAAATGGCTGCAGAGGTTTAGTGACCTGAAGGAGAAGCTTTTCACACACAATGAAGACAGACTCAGCACAAAGTCTAAAAGTTACTCCAGCTCCAACACGGGCAACAAATGGACTGTTTCACTGGCAATAAGAGATTAATAAGACGAATAATGGTCTGAATGCATTTGTGTGGAACGTTTGAAAATGGTTGAAAACGGTGTTGTTTTCATTTCCATGCCGGTTCAGGGGCCGCGCTCGTGTGTGCGGGCCCCGGCTGGATGTACACTTTGCTTCTGCCTGTGGCCATCTCTGCATAAATTTTTCTGAAGTGAAATAAATAAACGTGTTTGTGTGTTCACTGAAATTCAAATGTTGAATCCTCCGTGAACTCTCTGAGTAAAGTTCCCTCTGTGGATCTGATAACAGCCTCCGATCTCTGTTTGTCCTTTCCCGAGCCGCCCGGTTAAATGTCAGCGCGGCCAGATTGGATTGCTTTTATTTAAACCATAAAATTTATGTTTTTCACTTTCGCTTCAATCTGCGAGCTCACATCACTTCAGCAGACATCCAGGTTGTTTTTTTTCCTCAGTGTCAGGTGGACACTTTGGGGAAAATGCTGTTGAGAGGCTGAAAGAATCTGCGGCCTTGAGCCAGAGAGTCAGTGGCAACAGCAGCGTCTGATTGGCTGACAGCCCCGTCCTCCAGCCGCCGCGCTTATCCATGCTCATGAAGGGAGGAAAACATCCCCCCCCTCGCCCCCCCCTTTGCCCCTGCGACGCCGCGCTGTGACAGGCTTAACGGTGATATGAGGGGATGTGTTATCTGCTGACTTCAAAATTCATAAATCTTTGAGATCAGACGAAATTGAAGCGGCTTGAAAAGCTCGAAGGGGAGATTGACACGTCTGAGTGGCTCTGTGGGCGCGACGCTGCAAACTGCATGCTAATGTGCCATCATGCATATGTTTGTATGTACTCAATACGTGTATGTGTGTGTGTGTGTCTTCAACTTGTATGCATTGTGTTTCATACTACCTACGTATGCATGTATATGTATGAGGGTGGAATCTCCGCTCGTTCACACGGCGGCTGCACCGGAGAAAAAGCTCAATGTTTGTTGCTGAGTTCCAAATTTTGTTTTTGTTTTTTTTCAGTTTAGCAATAAAAATGTCTTGATGTGAAAGTTTCAGCCCCTTTTTTAACTAAAGCAGAAGGAAATGTGCACATACAGGTTTTTCTCTTGTCCTCGGTGCCACAGTTAAAAAAGGTAAGAACTCAATACAGGACTCAGGAATTTCTTTTTTTTAATGAAACCTTTCTCCTCAAATGATCCAGGACATTATTCTGTATGATGTCGCGTTGCGTTGCCATTCGAGCTCATGTTTCCACCAGACGTCCTCTGCTCAGCTTGAAATACGAGTCGGCTGTGTTTTTGATGGAAGTCGCTTCAAACCGCGCAGAGCAGATCGAGCTGGACAGGAAGTGAGACGCATGGACGGCAGTTTTCAAAATGAAACATCCTGTGCAGACTCCTGATCATATATCGCATCACCACATCAACGTTACATCATTTAACATCACCGTTTATCCACAGAGCCTAATGAGCCTAAAATCAAGGACAATGACCAAATCAACAAAGTTGGACGACAAAACCAAACCACGTCAGAGACACGACGTCACAGAGCCTCGACTGCAGTGCGACTGTTTCCTGTGTCGGCAGGGGGGATTTTGAATGTTGGTATTTTCACATATACTTAATACATAAATCTTTAGCATTAATGTAGTTTGTTATTGAGATTTTTTTTTGCATGCCTACACACACTGGATATTATCGTATGTATTGAAACAAAGCTGCTTTCCTGAAATACCAACGATGTCGTCTCACAACTGTAACAGCTGCTAAACCCGACGCTCATTTAGGGCAAGAAATCCGTTCAGAGGAGAGATTAGGATTTTTTTTCAAGAAGTAATAACATTTAAAGTAGAGTTCAACCCAGTAAGAGTCTTGTGCAGTGTGTGTGTGTGTGTGTGTGTGTGTGTGTGAGCAGTGTGTTGGCTGCAGATTGAGTCTGAGATGGAGTGTGAGATGTGAGCGCTCTGCCTCCAGATAAACTCTCTCTCTCTCTCTCTCTCTCTCTCTCTCTAATTCATTTTCCTTCCTCTGATTTATCTTGTTTTCCTCCGTCTTGTCTGCTCATGCCCAGATAAAATCCCCCAAATTGCATCACCCACCCTTCTGTAACTCGGCTGCCTCTGTTTCAGGCCAAAGCGTCGCGCAACAAAGAAATAATAATACATCTGGTATCTCTTAGATTTGAGTTATAACACCATTTACACAGCCGACAACCCCTGTGATGTAATTATTTCACGTCTGTGTCGAAGCGTCCGGAGACTTCGGCGGCGGCCTCGTGCTCCGTCGGCAACACGACTGCAGACAGCAGCGAAGTGTCAAAAGTTTGAAAAGTTACTCGACTACTGTATCGAGAAACGAGACCCAGTGTTACTTTTTGGTTTCGGTCCAATTAAAAGTCAAGCAATTGTTGAATTTGTGCCGTCAGACTTGTTCGTTGAAGTCGGAGGTCTCCGGCAGCTGAAAAAGATTTAAGCTACTTTATCTTCACATTTCTCTGTCTTCATCTCTGACGGTCGACTCGTCAGGTTGGTCCACACAAAACACCACCAAAAAATAAAGATGGAAAGAAAACACTAAAGATTCAACACAAAACTGAAACTTGGAAATTGTACATTTAACTTGATTTTGAATGATTGTAGTTTATTTTAATTTCTTTTAATTCGCAACATGAGTCATCAGCAACGAGACTTTGGCTTGAAACACGTCCAGTTTAACTGAAATATCTGCAAGAGAAAACACAGCTACTGAAACAACAGCAGGTCAAAGTTCAACCAGAAAGCATCTTCTGGACGTTCGCCATGAATATTGGATGAATTCATCTCTGATCTCGGTTTTCTTGCCAAAAAGCTTCAGCAGCTTCAGACCAGAGACTCGTTTTTAGATCATATTTACTTCATGTGTTTTCTTTGGTGTTCATCTAACATGTTTCTGCTCTTCGGCTGATTTATCTGATTTTCACCAGTGATTTTTAATAACCACTAAAACACTGTGGGAATCTATCAACCACGTGTTTGGAAGAAGATTCACAGACTGAAGTGAAAAACTGGGCTCTGCCTTCATGTTTGCTGGGTGTTTAACATTAATTGGCCTGATAATCAGACAGATGTGCCTTTTTGCTTCCTTGTTATTCCTCAGTGTGACGCTGTGTGCGTTGCTTCCTGGGTGGGACGAGGAGTTATCTGTTACTGAAGACTGTTTGGAGCGCGTTTCAACAAATATATGAATTTATTTCTGCAGGTTGGTTTAGAACAACCTGGACGGCTGCATCCGTCTCGTCCAGGTTCGTCGGCCTCTTCGTGTCTCTGGTGCAGAAACGAAGCGACTGACTCTCGTGTTTTTCAGCAATTCACTGATCAGAGAGGCTGAAAACTGCTCTGCTCAGGAAGTTCATGTGGTTTTGCACAGAGTTAATGAGGTTTTGCTTCATGTTATTCATCTGAAGCAAAAGACCACAGGCTTGACGACTCCGGGCCGATGTGAAATATCCCCATTAAAACTTCTCAGTCTGCATTTTGAGCGTTTAAGCGGATCATTTCAACCAAGTCACAGTGGCATGAAAACAGGACGCTGCTTTCGCTTGACTGTCCATGAAGCTCGGTTCTTACGTTCACTTGTGTCAGATAACGAAGGAGATTACTGGCTGGATATTTACGAGCCGTCACCTGTAGCTCAACAGGAACAAGAGACGACACAAAGCTTCTGATGGGTCGTCCTTCAGCCTGAAGATGCTCGTCAGTGGATCCTCTGCTCCTCGACGGCGTAATCGATCCTCAAACGCAGCTCAGTTCATCCTGATCAAACCTTTTATTAGACTAAACAAGTTTGTGTTTTACATGAGAGGAAGGAAATTGTACTTTTTTCTCAAGCGATCTTTTTAGAATCTCTGTCGTGAAGAGGCATCGTCACGAGGCGAAGCGTCGCTTGATTGACACATCCAAATGAATGAAGAGCCTATGGAGAGGTCCGGGGTATATCTTTTTCACATCATTACTGTGAACATCAGTAATTTCCATCATGAATACTGCAGCGTCCCCTGACAGGCTCTCATCGCGCTTCGACATCCATCGGGGGAAATGATGGTATTAGACGGGAGGCAGACTCTCGGGGTGAGGCTCCGTGATGAGAGGGGGGAGGAAGGGAGGGAGCTAATTACCCTTTTATTACCAGGGACCGAACCCCCGTCCCAGGAGGCCTCGCCTGGCCCTGTTTGAGACGAGGAGGATCCGGCACGCCACATTACCTCACTCCTCGCTCTGTAATGCCTGTCGCATTAAGAGCCGCTTGTACCGAATGTCTGTTTCTATCAGAGTTGTTTTTTAAATGCACACATTTCATTTAGGAGCCTCCTGTTCAGCTCCAGGTTCTCTGCTCCCAACAGGCCGCCATGTTTCTGTTGGTACAAAACAGTCATGTTCACTGTGTGCAGAGAACACAGAGGTTTATAAGACACCAAATACAAACGGTGAAACAAAAGCTGTTGGTGTGAATGAAAACATCTGTGCACGGGTACATGGTTCAGTACAGGAGCCATTTTCCTGAATGACCTATAAAATCTCACACTGTAAAAAGCAAAGAAAAAAATTTAAAAACGAGCAAAATTTGCATTATTTATCAGAGATGGTAAATTTATAATTTCATTAACCCCACATGTCCTAAAAGTCCAAGAAATAAAAGACCACATGGACGAGGACCAAGGAGCAACATTCATAATTTAATATATGCATATCTTTAAATGTCCGTGGAATAACCTCAGTGTCATTCAGTGGTTTTCAGTCACTGTAGCTTGAACCCATGAAAAATTCAGATTAGCAGTTGTGGACATGAGAAAGTGATAATTTAGGAGGAAATGAACAGAAACAAATGACGTTAAAATACAACAATAATCAAAGCAAATCACATGAGCAGCTTCATGTATCCTGACTTTTAGTTCCTGCTGTGGGTCGAGCTCCAAAACCACTGGAACCTACATTTCCCATAATACAACTCAAAAGCATCTTTCATTAGTGAGTCATGACATCACTTCCTGTCTCGTCTCTGTAACTCAATACAATCTCTCATCCAGTCTTTCTGAAAAAAAGAAGTATCTTCCCGAAGCTTATTATTCATAGTAGGAGACAAATCAGCTGCTATGAAAAATTAAATTCTCAAGGCTCGAGACATAATAACACAGATGACATCACTATGACATCATCAGGATTATTTTTCTTCTTCTATCGAACATGATCTGTTTTCACAGGCAGAATATTAAATACACTTGGCCCCAGGATGCACCAGGTCAGCTCAAAATGAATAGAATTAAAACTCCCACACATGTTCGCTTCCTGCCGGCTTCTTGATTTAATGCATGTCGATAGACAACGAACACAAACTTTACAGAAATCCGCTCTTTACATACAGCATCTAAAGCCTCTCTCAAGGTCGACACAGGAAAATTTCCATCGAGAGCCGCTGATTCAAACGGAGCTGAATTCTTCTCTGAAAACATTTTTAGCTGAACCTCCTTGACTCGTCTATAAAAGATAAAATCACTTCACATGAATCACGTCAAACGAAGTGTTTGTTTCTTTAAGGAAACATTAAAATTCCTGTTTTCATGCCTAATGGAGACGTTCGTCAAAACAAATACACATTTGCAGAAGGATCTTTGACTTTGACTCTGCTCAATATTCTGAACACATCCTGAGCTGTATTTATTTTTTGATGAGACAAAAAATTCTTCTCTCAGGTGAAGGATTGTTGCTGTTGGCTGGTAGCTGCACAACAGCTGCCGCCCGCCGGGCCTTTCGCGGCACAGCGGCGCCCGAGGCTTACCGAGAGAAAATAATGTGACAAACAAAAAGCATCTGACCGGCGAGAGTCCTCCGGGCCGAAACACGCCGCTGATGAACGATGGCGAAGGAGGACGGCTGCGGTCAGTCAGACAGGAATCAGGTGAGCGGCGGCTGCTCCACGCCTCAACACTACAGCAGCAACTAAACCAGACCAGTTAGGTTCAGACCTTACAAGTTGAACAGGGAACATCTACCAACAGAAATCTAAATGCATCCGAATCCAGATTAAAGCTTCCAAGATAAGAACAGGCGGAAGTGACGTCTTGTGTGTCGACACTAAAACAGCTGTTTGTCATGTCTCTCGTCCTCTTTGCAGCTTCTCCGCTTCTTCGTTGGATTGGTGGAAGCACATGTTGTCATTTGGTGACACTATGAGAACAAACTCATTTTAAATATACATTTTATAAAATAAGCATTTCCTGCTGATCTGTTGCTGGAGAGATTTGTTCTTCAGATGAGGAATAGATGGAATCCATTTTTCAGTCTGAACTCTACACACTGGTGGTTGAAGTGTCTCCCATCATGATAAAACACTGTATAAATTATATATGTATTATGTTATATATTATTCTCTATTTCTGTAACGAATTTTCTGTCAGTCTGTCTAATAGTTGTTGAGACATTTCACTGTGGACTGAAGCGTTGAACTGACAATGTCATCAGTAAATCTGCGAACACGTTCGGGCCTCGCTCCGACCCGACCGAAGCGACCGAGCCACAATCTTTAAGACCCGGACACTTTACTCAGCAGGAACTTTCAGCACTTAATAACAGTTTTTGTCGTTTCTCTTTTTTATTATTTCCTTCGACACGGTTCTTTGTGTTGCACAGAGCGACGCGAGCACGGTGTCGGCGCTGTTGAACACGGCCCAGTCCTGATTCAACCCCCTCATTAACGAAGAGAAACACCATCCGTGGGGCTCGGCTGTCACTGTTCACATTATAAGTTCATAAGCCCATTTCTAATTCATGCAGGGGAGATTACTGTGTGTACGCTGTTGTGTGTTTGGGACGTGTTTCAAAGGGAGCTCGCCGGTTGATTTCGTGCTTTCCGTTTCAGTTGGGTTAATGAGTCAGACTCAGAGAGACAGTCAGAGGACGAGCCTCGTGTTCACGGAGCTGGAAGCTTCCAGGAGAAGCTCATTTATTCTGTTATATCTCATTTCTAAGTAAACAATGAGTATTGTCATCTACATTCTGCCTGTGCAGTTTTTTTTTTGGGTTGAACACATTCACATTTTTCTCTGGGTTTTTATTAGTCGTAGTAACATTTGGCGATTAGTCACCAGTCGACACAGCCGCCGCTCTGCAGGAGCTGGATTCATCTTGCAGGACAGTTTTGGTTAATTTCATTCGCAGTAATTTAAATGAAGCGTCCTTCAGGCTTTGCCTTTATAATTAATAGTAGAGCTTGTAAAAACTCTGTCACTGTGTGTTTTTGTATCTAACATGCCTCAATATTCTCCATCAGTCTGAGCAGAGGTTAAACGTGTGACCGACAGTTTGTCGTGTAGTAATATCTTATCCATACTTTACTTCAGTCAGTTTGCAGTACTTATGTATTTTAACACAGACAGTTCTTGTGTGAGGTATTTATAAGAAAGTCGAGTCACTTCACTGTTGTTGTAAAAGTTGTAACTGGACTCAGATGCACTCACTAAGATGCAAAACTGTCCTTAATATTCTCAGGTAATAATCAGTAGCAGCGAATCGAGGCAGCCAAACCAGAGGGGAAAGACAGCAGGGTAAACCAGGGCCAGGTGAGGGACAATCAATCCAGACAATCTGGAACAATGAGTGGATGTAATTGGCTGCAGCTGGGACGCAGGTGAGCTGACGAGGTGGGCGTGGCTGCAGGTGAGGTGGGCGTGGCTGCAGGTGAGGTGAGGCTGGAAAAGTACTGGCAGATAAGAGCGCGACTGCAGGACGGAGAAATCAATGGACTCTTTACTTGTACGACCAGAACATGATCAGACGCTGATGCCTGTAAATCAAACTGCAGTTTTAGAATCTGCAGAAGCACCGTGCATGAACTGCTGCCACCGTCCGCCAGCCTCCGCTACGCAGAGTCTCCAGGCCGAGGGCGGATGTAACCGCGATGTAGGTGGAAATAAATGAATCACAGAGTTGGTCTGAATCATTTTGTTCAATTCAGTTCAAAGACCCATTGTCGCTGACTGTGTGGTTCGTTCAACACTTTTATAGTAACACTTTCAAATGCACAGCACAGAAGATCAGCAGCAGCTATTTTCAACAGAGCTGTGAGATCATGGTTGATTTTGGGCTTTTCAATGTCTTTTAATCAGTTTTTATGGAGGAAGTAATGAGCTGTGTGTCCCAGCTGAGCTGACAGCGAGGCGCCTCCGCCGGTTCAATCAGCGACTGTGATGATCCAGTGTCAGCGCAGTTTAAGATTCACTGCCGAAGATTCACTCATTCATGTGCTGAACACCTGCTGAGCTTCAGGTTTGAAATGCCGACACTGAAGCCTCTGATGAAAACACCACAGGGTCCATGAAAGCCCTCAGGACGACGCCGGGCCGTGACGACATCAGCACTGCAGGTCACATGACCCACACTGAGCCAATAAAAGCTTTTTCAGAATAAACACTTACACTCAATAACCTTATACGATCAGACTTTGAGCCATTATGTCCAATAAAGTCATGAAGATCTGAACCAGTCTTTTATTTTCAGACCCTCCGTGTGTGTCAGTGGATGACGTCTCTGAAGAACCTTCTCAAACACTCTGTGATCCACTTTCACTGGAATAAATCAGGTGTCATCTTGGAATAAAGAGCCTTATTCTCTTAAAGGGGAACTCCTCTAATTTCACATGTTCCAGGTGTTGAGGAGAAGAAGCTGTGAAGAAAGTCGTTTAAAGCTTTTACTGTCTCCAGAACAGGAGCTGCAGAGTCAGTTCAGTTCAGTGGAGCTGAACTATTCTGTTCAGGACTGGAACTAATGATTCTTGTCAAACTACTACAGACACGTTCAGATCAGTCAAAGGAAAAAGCAGCAAATCTTCATATTTCATTTGTAACAAAATATATTTTAGAAACTCTTTATATATTTTGTTTGTAAAATCTTGATTTGCAAAGTGACTGACTCCATCAGATAAATGTAGTGAAGTAAAAAGTACATATTTCCCTCTCAGATGTGGAGGAGGAGGAGAAAGTAAAGTACAAGTACAACAAAATAGTACTTGAGTACAATACTTGAATAAATGTTCTTAGTTACATTCCACCACTGGAGTGACTGATGGATTTCCTCATCATCATGTGTCCAGTTTTATGAATTTGTCGGTGTGTAAATGAACAAACTGTCTCATGATTGAAGGTTTGAGCTAAAATAGAGAGAAATAATCAAGCTACCTTCCTTCTTTACTGAGTTCAGAGTGAACTTTGCCAACTTTGACAGTCGTATCAGAACAATAAGGCCGTTTGTGTTCTGGACACACAGAGATGAAACTGATATCGATCTTCTCGTCCGACACTGAGCAGGACAACAAACAGCAGCGTTTCCCCGAATGTCAGCGCGCTCCTTTAATTAGGCATTTGTTCACTGTTGGGAAACCAAGTGTGCGGCGAGCGGCTCTGATGTATTGATACTGATGATGATGTACAGTCGGACACCTTTGCCTGGACGCGGCAGCTCTGAACGCTCGGCCTGATGGGAAATTGAGCCCCTCTGGCTGCCATCTGCTGCAGAAAATACCTGATCCTCATAAACAAACAATCCGCCTTCGCCTTCGCTCGCCGTGCTGCCGCTTCAGGCCCGTATTCACACACCAATCAATGAGGGGATCCTGCACACTGATATATAGCCTGTGAAAATTGGCTTTCTTCTCCTTCAGAAGATTCTGGTGATTACCTATATAGTGCTGTTGATTGGAGATTGATTGTGGGTTGAAATTAGACAGCGGTGGGTCCCCTTTTTTGTGATTTGTGCAAGGCTCGATTCGCTGATAGAGGATGATAGATAGAAGAGGAGGAGGAGGAGGAGCTGACAGCTCAGGGCACAATCCAAGAAATCTCCATCTTAGCGAGTCATTTAGTTATGAAGTCCTCAGTATCTTATCTTCTTTAAACAAATGAAGGAATCAGCCAATCGACTGAAAATTGTTTCTCCGGCTTCAAACTTGTCTTCAATAATCTGTGGTCGTTTCCAGCTGATGAACCTTGTTCGGATGCAACATGTCAAATACTTCATATGTTCACATGTGATCCATCATCAGAACCAACAGCTGAGGAACAACAGAGACTCTGAGACACTGGAATAATTTGCAGCTGTGTTGAATAAAGCAGGACACAGCGTACTGACCGGGGAACGGCCCCGGCACCCAGACCCTCAGGGGCCCCGACGGCTCCAGGTTATCAACGTGGAAAATGCATTAATCTCAAACCAGTCTGGTGTTTTTCACTGCAACACAAACCTGCTGGTTTCATTCATACAAAGCAGGAACATTTGTCAGTAGTTCATATTTGTGTTATTTGGTTTTCGATATAAGAAAGAATCGATTGACCAGCCTGTGTCGGACGAGCGTCAGTTTTATTAACTGCACTAATTACAAACTAGTTTGGTAAAATTCATCATTGATGTGATCTGAAATGTTCTGGGCCCCGAGGTGGAGCATCCATTTTTAATCTTCAGGCCCTGTGTGGTCGAAGAGTCTCGAATCAAACTGTACTTTTAATATCATTAATGTTTTGGTTGATATTTTGCTCACATGGTTCTTAATATTTAACAAGTTCTTCAGATAATCTGCAAACCTGATCAACACAAACAAAATACAAAATAAAAATCCAAAATCAAAAATATATTTTTCTTATGTTTAGGTTCTCACCTCATGCTCCATCAGGAACACAGCAGCCTCATCTCAGCGACAGAGTCTGTTTCCGGTTTGATTAAAAATAGCTGGTGAAAGTCTAAACGCGTGCTTCATTTTCTGCAGCGTGCCTTCGTCCATCTCTGAAAGTACAAGACAAACGCAGCCGCAGCAGAAGAAGAAGTTTCTGGACTCTTCTGTCTCTCTCTCAGTGATGAGCTGTGACTTTGGAACGTGGATGCGAGCGAGGTCACCGCCGCCGAGGGAAAGAACATTTTCATTGTACCCCCAGAAGCAATTGTATTCGGCGAGGAGTTAGAGAGAGCTATTTTGTAAGAAAAAATGTTCTGAAGTGCTCTTTGAAAGACGGCCGGGGCTCCCCCTTTCATTATTTGCAGTATCTAAAGCAGAGAGCGATACCGCCATGTTAGTAGGAGGCTGACTGAGAGCTAAGTGCCCCGACTCTGACAGCTCTGCACAAATGCATATCAGCCGGAGCAGAGATGGGAACTACAGAGAGGTTTAACTCATAAAACATTTAAGAGACTGCCTCAGATTGCACTTAGAAAGTATTTAGAGCAGTATACACAGCAAAAGATAATGAGACCGAAGACGTGGCCCCATGTGAACCCGGAGTGAAAGCGTGGATGAATTAACACAGAAAACCTTAAAGACATTTGGCGCTCCACTTATGCGAATTCTTGCGCACAATATCCTCCGACTTCGGGCGCCTTAATCAGCATCTCTGAACGCGAGCGAAATCTAAAGAAACCACAGAAGCCTCGGCAGAAGACGGGACGCTCCCGGCAAGAGCCGCTCGATATACAAGCAGAGGGATGTGCTGCCTTCGTGGGCTCATGTTTGGAGTTTTTACGCCCAAATAAACTCAATTTTACAACAGCGCTAACCTGATCTGAACCAGAAAATGGACCCATACGCCCGGAAAATCTCTCAGCAGGCTCTCACTGTCATTTCTCCCAGTCAGCCTCGGCGGAGAGAACAACAGATTCCTGCACAGCGCGCTCGCTTCATGTGCAACAGACACAGAAACACAACAATAATAAACTTTATGCTTGTAGAAATTGGGTTTATTGTCTCCTGTGACCCCTTAAAATATTCACTTCCAAGCTCGCACAGTATCTCATATATGTTGGTCTCCTCACTGAAGCTGCATGATGTTTCCACTGATCCAAAGAGTGAGACGTGTTCGTGGCTGCACCGTCGGATCACAGAGAAATATTCCAGCAGCCTTAAGATAAGATAAGATAAGATAAGATAAGATAAGATGAAGCTTGTGCTTGATTCTGATACGTCCTTTGAAACCTACAAGGCGACACGATGCTGCAGGATGCACAGAACAGCAACAGTGGTTTTACAGTTTGTTCAATGGTCGCGTCAATATGTCGTTTGAACTTTTCCCTTTAATGCAAACGAGCACTATCACATTTGTCTCTGTGGGTTCAGTGAAGTAAAACAACACTGATGTTAAACTGGCCACAAAAACACTTTAAAACACAGAGATGGATTCAACACGGCCGATGTTTAGCGAGAGGTCATAAGAGAAAATATAAACTCCATGAACAGTAAGGATGCTTTTAATTTGGTAAATACTCTGAGCTCATTCAATTATTTATGTAAGTGGTTGCCTCCGAAGTTTAAGGACTTCGATAGTAACAAACACAGTGAACTTTGCCGATGCTTCCAGGATTTTACATCCAGCTTTTTCTGAACCCACATGTTGATGCATTAAGCAACAGGAAAACGTCTTTTAAAGAACAGAATAAAACATTTAAATCAAACCTAAAAATATGAATGAGGCGTAAAACACGGCCATGATCTCTTGTCTCAGGTAACCTGCCGCCGGGTCGTGATCCAGAGATCTGTCAGAGCGAACGGCTGCCGACACAAACTGAACAGTATGAGGACAAAGGGAAAACGTATCTGACGGTTAAAACCCAGTTTTGCTGCCTTTTAAAGCCTTTGCTCAAATGCACAAGAAAAGAAATTCAGCGGTGCAGTGGGAGGGAAATTCCCTGGGCGGGAGGTTAGCAGCATGTGGTTAAAAGCAGCATGTCTGCCTCAGTTTGCCCTCTTGTGAGAACAATTTCATCAACAGAAACTCAACAAGACCTCTCAGAAAATAAATTCGACTGGGTAATGAAGGAGCCGTATGCAGCGAGCGCGGGCAGAGAACATTTTCGACTTTTAAATCTCCATTATTTACACCCGGCCCGCCTTTGATATCTCGGGCCTGTGCAGAAATTCTCCCGTGTCGATCGTCCGGTCGAGCTCGTCTGAAGGTAAACCCGCTGAACCGCGGGGGAACGACACCGGCTTAACGCGATGATGTCAAGTCACTGAAACATTTTCATCATCCGGCAACAGTGGGGGAATGTTTTCAATTAATTCTTTTCATGATTTAGTAATTCCAATTTCACTGAACTTAAACGGATCAGAGGAGCTGTCCTGTCCTTCCCCCCTTTTTTTCCTCCTCTCACTTTTTTGTTTTTCTATTTCTGCTGCCATTATTTTGTTCACACTCAAAGATGTCTCACTGCTTCGGTGTCATCACGTTAAGGTCTTTTTTTTTTTTCCCTGGCAGTTCCAGACCTACAATTCTGAGCACTTGTGATTCTCTGCTCCTTCTGTCTGGCAATCCTATCACCCCGACCATCTACCTCTCCAGCAGCCACTCCATTCTCTGCTTATGTTTGTTTAATACTCGGTGGAGTTGTCTGCCCGGGATTGGGTGTCTGAGGTGTGATGCTGAGAGATTTCCAATTGATGGGATGGAGAGGATGGGAAGGAGAGAGGGGCGAGCGAGAGGAGGTTATAGAATTGGAGGAGAGGAGAGAAGAGGCCAAGTCGATGGGCGAGCAAAGTGTTTTGGTCCAGAAGCATCGGGGCAGACTATTTACCAGAGAAAGAGATGGCCGAAGTCGAATGGAAACTGAAAAGACTTCAGTGGAGTGCTGGGAATTCATTTTTCATGAGAAATTGCACAGTTTTGCACCAGCGTATTGAACCACAGTACTTAAATCCTTTTTACTACAAAAGGCAATAGAGCTCAGCATTAAAATGATGAGCTGAACTCTGTTTGGCTTCCATTAAATCCCTGCCACTGCTCCTTTGAGCCAAATACGCCGTGATTTTTTGGTGGATCCACTGTCTCTGTGTGGGTGAAGTCATAAAACTGAAGCCGTCGGCACTCACGTCCGTCTATCACATTGTGTTGGGGTCGAAAGGTCGACGGCTGAAACGCTTGAAGAAGCAAGCGGAAGGTGAGAGAAGTGAAGAATCTGACTTGTGACAATGACCCAGATCCAGATCCACCGGTTCTCAGCATGTGATCTGTGTCAGGATATCTGCAAAAGGAAAAATGCATTTTAATAAAAATGTAAACACACATGTCTCGAATTGTGATCGACTCTCATCCAGATGTAAAGCTGCAAATAAACTCGCTGCCAGAGGCCAACGATGGTGCTGCAGGAGATACATAGATTTCACTATTTCAACGCTCTCATTGGTTTTCCAGCAATAATTGTGTTTCCATTCTTTCATGTGCTTTGTGGTTTTCCTCTTCGTCTCTTCATTGAATGGAAACATGAGACATTTATACTTTCCAGAATAACATATTGTGTTTTGCTTGATGGAGTCGTCATCATCAACACCGTCATCAGAGAGTTGTATCTCCAAAGCTGCTTCGGTCCTGACACATTGGTTCTGCAGCTGCATCCTGACCTCTTGATGCACAAATATAAATCCCCCTTCATTCTGATCTGTACAATGTGGCTCAGCTTCCTGCCGCCATCTTAAATAAGCCTGTGAAAAAAAGCCACGAGCAGCAGGTACCATGGCTTCATCTTGTTTTCTGAGGCCTCTCCTGATGTCAGGACGTCAGTCAGCCGCTATAACAGTTTTGTCCAAAGGAAAATATCTCGACAGCGAAAGTATCATGAAAGTTGGTGTTTGGTGTTGATATTTACAGCAGATGATGATTTTTTTTTTCTCCATAAATTTCGTTTTATCTCTGCTAATAGAAATCTGGAGGCTGCAGATGTTTAGAGCTGCATCTCAGGCTCAGTTCAACCACTCAGCCGCCTCCTTCAACATCCGGCGGCTGAGTGGTTTGAACCCTGTTTCATTTTTATTTGGGTTAAACGATGCACATTTGGAGGGTAACGCTCGTGGCGATGCAGAAAAATCCCGCAGTTTGTTATCTGTAGCATCAGACTGTGTTAGACTCAGACATGTGAGGAAAGATCATTGTGGTTCATCCTTTTCTCAGTGAATTGAATTGAATGTCTTGGATTCCACGACAGTGTGTTCTCTGCTGTGTGAGGGCGGCGCTAGAGGAAAGTGCCGTATCATTATCACTTTATCATTTGAAATTGTTTGATGTGATCATACCTGTGATACTCGAGTTTCAAAACACTGCTTTTTACTTTAATCTCTTATTTTCAAGATCTAGAAAACCAAGAAGAAAACATTTTGAAATGTTAAATGTCGTCTGAGCACAAACGTTTATCAAGCAGTTTGTTTCAGTAAAACTGTCCTTCAACATGTTGATGTGAATCCAGAACTTTCTGTTCGAGGAAGTTATCGTGATTCAGTAAAGTGCAGGTCACATGTAACTGTACTAAACTTTCTGATGCTCCGGTCAGAAGTTGTGGAGGTTATCTGGCTCCGGACAGAGCATCAGTATCCTGAGGCCTCGCTACAAGCGGCTCAGCAGCCGGGTCACATGACTGCGCTCAGCTGTCGGCCCTGAAGGAACATCACTCAACTTGTCAACATGTGTCACCACCAAACACGTCTTCCAATGCGATTCTACAGCGTCTCTAAAGTGCAGTCAAACTTTTACATCAGCAGCCGCGGAGGGGAAACCCCCGAGGGGACGAGTGTTACTGGAACACCGCCGCTCCCTCTCCATCCATCACCATCAGGAAAAAGGTGCCATCTGATTGCTTTGCCCTCGCTGCCGTCTTCCTCCCCCTCCTTTCATTTAAAGTTGGCACTCGTCCAGACACTAATGAGGATTGGCTCTTGTCATTTTTCTGCAGATGTGGCGTCTTTTCTCTCCCCCGTTGTCATAAAGTGGCGGCCGGTTAACAGCGACACAACTCTTCAAAATGTCAGAGAGGAGAAAAATGGCGAGGGAGCCTGCGGTCAGCAGTTTGGGCAGAGGAGGAGGGAGGAGGGGGTCGAGGTAGTAATTTAAGGTCCCAGTGTGGAAATGCAGGTCCTTCCCAAACATGTTGGACGAGCCTGTGTTAATGAGCACTTTAAGTACCCTGCCAGCCTCTTTAAACATCCCCATCGTGATGCAAAGTGGGGAAAAGAGGCAGCTTTTAAAGGCAGCATATGGCTGCAGAGGATCTTCCACTGATGTATTGTCACGGGAGACTTCCCCTCCCCGCCTCTGCTGCCGAGGACGGGCTCTGAAACCCAGCCAGATGTCCATGTCTTCACAGATACAAGCGCCCCGTCCTGATGTCTCGCTGCTTTATTGGCAGCGGCGGCGGCGACGTGCAGTTGGTCGAGAATGTTGAGGCTGTTCTGACACGACGACAGTAACGATAATGACCATGATTTTTATGGCGGCGGTATTAATAACAGATGAAGGTGGTGATTAAAAAAGTTGCAGGTACATGAATTATACAGTTGGGAGAATGACTGGAAACCAACTTTGATCTATTTTCCTTTTGGCTGGTCGGGTTTTATGTTTGTGTGAACACCCAGGGCAGCGGAATTTAAGAAGTAAAGTGATGAAATAGCTTTGAACAAGCCCACCTACAAGTACAAGCTTTCATAATTTAATCATGGGAGCTGCTGAATGTCTGATTGCTCCTCCAGTCACGGGAAGATTTTTGACCTCTTTAGTTGTTTTTCTACTTTGTCTGCATCTCTTCTTTCTGAACTCACTGAGCTTCATCCTTTTTCCATTTTATTACGGTGAAAACGAACTGAAACCTCAGAGTTCAGACATCGACACAGAGTGGATCTGGTCACAAGGGGCACTGAGATGTGTCGGCTGTGATCGCGTCACCTTGGACAGCTGGAAATCTCGGTATGAAACCAGGGTCAGCCAGAGACTGTAACGTCAGCCCGGGACAATCTGCACACACTCACATCACAATAACATTTAAAGGTGGTCAGATAAAGTTCAGTATGTTCATTTCAGAAGCACATACATATATCCAGACAAAAAGAGAAAGACAAATCTTTCAGACGCATCGAGAAAGAATAAAATTACACAATCATTAGAATAGACACTAAATGCATGTGTATGTGAGCTGTCCAGGTGTGTGTCTGTACATTTGGCTGCAGCGAGGAGTCGCTCGGACAGAAACATCAGTGTGATGATGACAGAGCAGCTCTGTGGATCGTCGTCGTCGTCCTCCGCTCTGCAGACACCACGCACGTCAACGAGCTTTTCAGTGATTGAGCTGAGAAAAGACAGATGATCATATTATTGAGTCAAAAGCTCAAGTTATAGG